>PNEQ01114219.1:0-53038 GCA_003012365.1 Medauroidea extradentata
ACTTCTGGATCTACACACACCTAATCAATCTTTTCATTTTAAGTATGTTACGGGACATTTAGGACAAGCTACCTTGTGATTCTACTCTGCTCTTGGTTTATGCTTACTGAATTGTTAATTGAATGGAAGTACTACAATCCTGCAGTTTTAGTCTCAACTCCAGTTTTGTTTATAACTATTGCGCTTAGTTCAGTGCAGAAGCACCAACTCTGATTTTAGAGTGTGTTCGAGGCATAAGTATACACAAATAACTACTTACACTGCGCTTATTACCTGTGATAATACATAAGTTAGTCCACATTCAATAGAAGTATTACCGAAATTATTTTTTAACAAAAGAGTATTGCAGTGCATTCTTAATTCAAGAGTACTTTTCACATTACAAGCTTTCCTCAAGGCATATATACATTTTAAACGTTTCATTCTCTAAATATTAGTCAACTACGTTTGTAAAATTACTTCCAAGTTATCTTACATGTGTTGAACGATAAGAAATTTTGTGTTATATAATTCATTCCAACAAAATGTCAGATGAAATGGAAGAAACGTACTATCTAACAATGTATGAAGGTGTAGTAAACTAACATATATATCACGGAAAGTCTAAGAATTGTTAATGCACCTACAGAAATGTTTGTACTGTCAGTTAAAGATGGCAGTGCACCATCTCCCTTATCCAATTTTTGACAGACACCACTCGCTCGTAGTTGCGTGTATGTAAAAATGGTTTTGATTGGCTCGAACATCATTCTAAAGTTCTTTCATGTACCACATTCATTTTCGCCCAAGGTCACGCTAAAGGTCATATACAATACGTTAGGTAAATGTTACTCAGTACACAGTCCTCCAGGTTTCTCGTTACAGCAAGATCGCAATGTATCACACTTTCTTCAAAATATCACCAAATATTTAATTGAGATGGTTAAGGGAACTAAAAATGGTATATAAGATCATGTTGCCTCACATATAAGATTTCAAGATTTAAGTAAAATAATCATTTGAGCACGAAGATTTAAAATAATCATGTCCCAGAAAATGCGTAACATTTCGACGATTTGATTCAACTTTACGGCAATACATCATTGTTAGAATATGTCAAACTTCTAAAAAGTAATTGGGGACCTGAGTACGAAACAATGCTAACTCCAAAATTTATGAAAAAGCATTAAAAAGTAATTTCCTGTTCGTATGCATTTGCACCTATCTTCAGTACGTTGCTAATTAAAACACAATGTTTTTACTCCCATAAGTATCATATTTCAGATAGAAATAAATGCACACAGTAAAGAATTTTTTTTTTTGCTAATTCGTAAATTTGGGGTTAGTATTGTTTGTAATTCAGGTCCCCAATTTATCTTATACGTAACATTGATTAGCTTCATTATTAATACATAAACAATGTAACAATTGCGACAGTGGTTCCCTCAGTTCTGAATACGTTTAGCCAGGACACTTTGCAAAACCGAGCGAGTTCTAGTGTTACTGTTACTCGAAAGGACAGCATAATTCGGACAACACTTATGGAAAATATAGATGTCATCAGCTGTATTTGTGGCACGCAATCCTTAACACACTACGTATGTGCCGTACTAGGTTATTGTTAGTACGAAGAGTTTGAACTTTGACACTAACTGCTTCTACATTGTAGATATTTGTTCTTCATTTACGACATTCAAAGTGACGTATATTTATTACATTTACAGTTTACCAACAAATCTACGTTGAACAACGTTCGCTCCAATGTTCATGTCGAACTCAATATTTACTTCCCCACATTTTAACTGTAGAAATACGTGGCGTATAACTGACAAATCTAATAATGGAAAATTTTGGAATTTTGATAGCTACTTCATCGAACTTTCTATTTTCACACAGCTAAATAAAAAAAGGAAGCGTTGAAAATAATCAGAAAATATTCTGCGTTTCTTGACACAGTAATCTGTTTGAGTAGTATAAATTTTTTGTGGAAATATTTGATTGGAAATACCGGTATTGCGGATGTTGAATTTTATGAGTTAGAACGCAATTTAAACTAAAAACATGTATTTACCGCTCGAATTGTTATTGGCTGTTAGTTGAATTCGTGTTCTTTATCTAGATATACGCATCTTTAAAACCTTGTAATATTTGTTGCAGGTTAAATATACATTAAAGTATTCAGTCTAAATAAAGATCTACATCTATGTAAGCAAAGGCTAGAGTTCCTCAAATATTAAAAATTATTTATTTTTATTTGTAAAGGCACCATTGACTGTATTGGTGATTACAGTTACAGTCATAAAGTGACATACAGACGCAGTTATTAAGAAATGTTTTGAGCTGCAATCCCAGGTTAACAGCTTATTAAATTAATGTAAATATCTTGTGTCTTCTGAAAACATGTAGGATCGTGCTATGAGGTTTTTATTGGCAAGTGCATTTGGGTCACATAGCAGCAAGATTTTATATATATATATATATATATATATATATATATATATATATATATATATATATATATGTGTATGAGGGGCTTAGAATTATAGTGGTGTAAGACACATAAAGTAATTATCACAAATACTATTAATTACTATTACATATAAAATACTACGCCAGTAATTTTAGTACTTGAATTTTACTTCGAAAATTGAGTTCAAATGTGTAATAATTGTAACAGAACTTTGTTTTAAGACAGGTTATATATGAATGAAGTACCTCTTAATAAAAGTGAAATGCACCATCATTGTAAACCCCTCATTTGTAGCTAGTTTTGTTGGTACCCATATTTTGTTCTCTCCTGGATATTAAATGAAGCATTCTAGCTAAAGGACGTCATTGTATGATTATTGCTAGCACACTGTTCTACCAGATGCCAGGTGTGCCAACATGAAATTTCCCTCGAAGTGATGTTTCCAATCAGACACAGTGCCTGCTGCAAGGCATCGCCCGTTTAACCTGCAGCTATGTGCGCTTCTGTACTGTACATCAAAGGGACATTGACGCTAAATCCCTTCTGCATACCCACCTTCCATGTCATGAGGTCAGACTGCTGCCAGGGGGCATGCGCGACTGATGGTGTGAGCGGATCTGTCCAGGTGAATAGGAGATGTAGACAGTCTTCCTTGTGTAGTGAATAGAGCGTCTGTCACTTTTCAATTGTTTTCCAGTTCGATTCTTAAGTATGGACTTTTAATTTTAATTGGTTCCTGTTCGCCTCTTGCTGGGGAGGGCACTGAGAAATATGCATAGTTTCATTACTCCACGAGAACCTATAATCTTCTGGGACATAGCATGTACTACCAAGAAGTATTATGAGAAAACCTTACCGAGCCGTAAAATTCATCCCCCATATACACAAGAAAATTTTTTTTTCCCTACGTATACTACAAACTCCCACATAACAACACGCATTGAAAATATTTTTGCACATGTCTGTACTTAATTTGTCGGTAACATATTAGTTTCGTTATTATCTAATTAACTTGTGTTTGATCAATATTAACAGGAAATATTTTCTGAAAGTTAAAAGTCGAAAATTCGGGGGGAAAAATACTATGAAAACAGTAGAAAATATTAAAAGTTGAACAGGAGTTTGTATTCGTTAGGTGTTTAGTGATACAGGCTCATTGTCATATATTCCAGGAGGGTGAAGCGTTCTCAGAATCAGTTATAGCTTCTGAATTGTGCACACATGAAATTCAGAATTTTGTTTAGTAACGCATTACAACTGTCTCTGTAAAACCTTGGAATAAAATATCGATTCACCTATTAAATTTACATTTAGGCGTGTCGCTGATGATAAAGACTGCACGTCATTGCGTGCAAAGGCTCTGAGGCAAGTATTGAGTGAGTAAGATTCGACCTTATTGCCGCGTGTTCTCAGGCCACGAACACGCGAAATAGCTGCAGCTAGGCGGAACCCTTAAACTTTAGTTAATATTAAGTGAAGTTTAGCGTCACACTGCTCTGCGATAGGTGTTTTTAACAGACATCAAGGTTTTTATAATGTTTTCACAAAACATGGCTACACTTAGAAAAAAATATTACCAAATAAAACTAAATTTGTTTGAAACAACCAAATGGTATATTTGGATACGTGCAAACAAGTGTATGGTTTTTCATAACCAAATTACTTCTTTGAAATATTTTTGTTGTTTTAACCAAATGACGTGGTTGATCACGCCATACAGGTATTATTAAATCAAACACATTTCATTTGTTTGAGCAACCATTAAAGTATACGGCATTTAAATTTTTTTGCTGACTCTGGTCAGGAAAATAAAGTTATTTGCACAGCAACTTTTATACAAATGATATTTACGTGTAAATATAAAAAAACTATTTACGAATGCGTACGGACTTAATCTTACAATCTTTACATCGCCGGCCACACACGTTACCCTTAGACAATCAAGACTTGCAGATAAGTAGAATTATTTTTACGTTCACATACCTGTAACATGTAATCCAGTAAACTCATAATTCTGATAATCTGGATGATTATCGCTGTTTTCTTCTCCGTAACCTTTACAACGCAGAATATGGGGTAAAATATGGGTAGCATGCAATGGAAACTGGAATTATACTTATGTGTACTCGATAAAACGTTTTTAACAGTTTTAGTTATCTTCATTATTCAACCTTAACCACATTAATACGTTACAAATTTATTACACACACTTATAAATGGCGAGACAAGTTTTATAAGCCACGGTGTGTGTGTAAATGCGAATACGTGCAAACCAAATAACCGTAATTACTATTACGACTTCCCGAACGGACATATTTAGTTGTTTCCAACCAATTCGTTTCTTTGTTTTAATATGTGTCATAGTTAAATTTATCAAATCTGTACAATAAGTCATAAATATAGTTGACTCAAGTAAATATGATAGTAAAAGTAAAAAATTTAAATAGTTTAAGCAAACTAGCGTATGTATTCTTAACAGAAAAAAATTGGGTAAAATCGAATGTACGATGGTTAAATATAACATCCAACAAAATTGTTGTTTAACCAACCAAATATAAGTTTGTTTTAAATAAATTATGTCAACAAAATTGTACTGTCGAAGCAAATAAATTCCAGTAGTAACTTCAACATTAAGACTGTTAATATAACAGTAATTTGTTTGTTACAACAAAATTATTATCAATCTTATTTATTGGTTTGTCGTTACAATCCATTTTTCTCGGTGTATGGAGATAAACAAGTCGGCCAAAAACTACAAATTTCAATAAGATAATTGTTTTATGAAATTGTTTAAATGCGATGGTTCCTCCGATTTAAATAAGGTGCGGTCTGACATGAGACGAGTATGAAACGGCACCGGAAGGAAGGGCGAAGAAAACGAGAGAGCTCCTACGAAACCATTCGACGAATGACAACGTCCAGTACAGTTCCCGCATGCGAAAATACGGGTCGATTAACAATAAGAGAAAATTTGGCAAAGTATACGATAGTGTTAAAAACATTGTGCTTGCATTATGAAGTACTTAGCAATAGTTTAGAAGTCATTTAATGTTGTGTGTACTATAGAAAATTGTTTATTAAAATTTTGTTGCAAACCTAGAACCACTACTACAAAGTCTTCGTTCTTTTTAAATCAAATTCAGTATCCTTACACAGAAATGAATATTTAACATACTTAAGCATTCTATTATCAGGTGTTTTTAAATTTTTCGAGTAGCACAGCTACAGGAAATAGCGCATACTGTCCTATACAGTATAATTTTTAATGGACTTATAAAAAAGAGGAGGTTATCAAATTGGTTGTATTTTTTTATGTTTGTTACCTCAGAACTCCGTAATTTATACCGATATGAAAACTTATTAATTTGTTGTTTACAAGTAGGTCCCATTTTAATTTTATTGACACTGGACCTTGGATTTCGGAGATACATAAGGGAACTTCTTGTATAACGCGAAAATAGACGAGGCACTACGGCCGACACCGGCTGGCACATGTATTGTGATATCGCCTCTACGAGCAGAGTTGTAACCGCGCGCGCAGTGTTCACGCTGTAACGTTTTCACTGTGGGACTTTAAGCGATGATGCTATACTTTTATATAACGTGACATCCGCGTGAGAAAGCCGATTTTAGCCAAGTTTGAAAGCTTTAAAATAATGATTCCAATGTGCCTGGTGTCTTGAAAGTCACATTCACAAGTACTCTGAAGTGTGTTTTGTTTTCGTAGGCAAGCATTGGGGGATGAACGTTTACTGATTTCTGAGAAAAAAAACGTGTCTCAGAACACGCTGCACGCAGTTCAAGTGCCATCCACGCGGCCGCCTTAACATCGAGGTCTTTAGTGCTGGTCAGCCGACCCCCGTAGCTCAGTTGGCTGCATGGCCGACTTGGATAAAAGGGGTTCCGAGTTCGATTCCCGGGTCAGGCTGGGCATTAATTTGTGTTCGTCCGATTGATTTAGAATAGTGGCCTGTCTCTGAAAATATAATTCAAAGAATATTCACGTTTGTCTAATTGCTCCTGCACTGCCATTGGCCACAAAAAAAAATTAGTGCTGGTGAGGGATGACGTAAGGTGAGTATGGAGCGGCGCCTGAATGAAAGAATGAGGGAAACGGGAGATCTCCGAGAAAACCCGCCGACCAGCTGCATCGTCCAGCACGGTTCCTGCAAGCGAAAATCTGGACCCCGCCGGAAAAATCGAATACGAAATTAATAGTGATTAAGATATTGAAATGTTTATGAAAATTCAAGACTAGATAAGTACCTAACTATGGCCAAGGACTTTCTGAACTGACTTGGATTGCGAAGGCACAACGGAACTCCTTGAAGACAAACAGCACGAATCTTGCAGGTCGGCACCGAAACCTCGTAAAAAAGTCAAGAAGTAAAAATTGTTTTAATAAGAAATAACACCCACTTCAAAAAAATATACTGTGAAAAAAAAAAAAGACTAAAAAGTGAAAAATAATTGCGTTATTTTTAGACTGCTTAGAATACAATCAATTTATTACGACAATGATATACAATTATTGTTATTTTTGGAGTCGGTGCCAACCAGCTTTTAAGAAATTTAATTATATTTACTGAAATTGAGAAAAAATTTTTTAACTGGTGTTAATTCGATAATGTACCAATACCGAATTAAACCAGGTGATCCTCTCCCAGCCTCGCCGTATACGCCCGCCGCTTCACTCCGTACTGTTCAACGCCGCGTGGCTGCTGTCTGTGTGTCGATTAAGAAAAGCTTAGTTGCAGTCAACGTAACATTTCATTAAATCAGACGTATACATACGCTACTTCGTTACAAGTTTGTTAACCTTGGTTGGCAACAGCTCCAAAAATAACATTAACTGTATATTATTGTCCTAATAAATTGATTGTATTCTAAGCAGTCTAAAAATAACGTAATTATTTTTTTACTTTATAGTTCGAGACTATGATAAATCGCGAAAATGTTTTGTGCCAACATACCCTTGAAAACGCTGTAGTTTATTGCAAAATGAATGATTCGGTGATGTACTTCTGACGCAACGTAGCTCTCTGCAGACCAATAATAGACATCAAATATTACAATATCGAGATTCTTATTGGCTCAGTCAAATAGGGTAACAGATCCAAGTACAAGCTAAAGCCAGTAATCTTCTGGTTAGCTGAACGTGTGTTGAAATTCAGCAAACAGTCAAGTTTTTCCGCGATAAACCATCGTCCATCATCTCTATTAATAGTGCATTTTTTTAAATTATACTTTTTGAAGTCGGTGTTATTTTTTGTTAAAATATTTTATGCGTGATCAGTTTAATTCTTTTGGTACACAGTAACTTCCTGTGTCTACGTGTCGATTATTAAGATAGCAACATGTGGTCATAAACATTTTATAAGCCCTGTACAACGTAAATATGTTGATTTTACATCAAAATGTAAGAGAATTCTAATCATGTTTATGAAACATGTGTTTCCATTACTTCGGCACGTTGTACATAACACATAATAATAATTTTCTGGAAAATATAATGCACAATTGTGCATTTTTCACGCACAAAATTTCTCGGCAAACACACTAATTTTTAAGGAACGCTCATACTGCTTTCACGGCCAAAATGGCTATCGAGCCATTATGAGAACGGTTCTATAAGCCTTTTGTTTAGGAAGCTGCTATTGTTTCCTTATGGTACGTCAGTGTTTGGACTTGACCTATCGCGTGTCAGGGCTGTGTTTATCAGTAACTAGATACAATGGAGTCTCGTACCCCAAACACGCGCCTTCATATTAACCCGTAGTCTTCGCAGCAGCACGCCAAAATTACTCTCCGGTAACTGTGTACCTTATCGTTATTGTAAATATATATAGTTTTACACTAATTTCAAAGTTCTCTAATAAAAAATAAAATAAATCCCATAAAATATAATGATCACTTAAAGAGTAAAAATAGAACTTTTTCTAATTATTGTTGACTAATTGGTTCGCTAAGACACTGCTTTGTAAACAAAATAGGTAGTTTGAATTAACACACTTGAATTAAAATAAGTAGCTGCAACAAAACTTTTATATTTTGTATGTACTGTACATATGTGACATTTTACAAAGATAATCCCATTTCTTAAATTACATTTCAGAACAAATTTCTATTGACACGTCATTATGTGGATTTAATCTTGATGGTTTTGTATTCAGTATCAGTTTCGATAGTTTAACTTAACAGACAGACGAACTCGCAGACATATATAGCGGTCAAATCTTATATATACTCCTTCTTTTCCGTCGGAGGTTAAAATCAGCTTAGTTAATAATTCACTTTATCTTCGTTTCCAGTGCGGCACTTCCGTATAAACTTGAATCTGCTACTTGCATTCAGTACTCATATTCTATGCGAGTAAAATTTAATATACAATTTGTAATTTTTGCAGTCAAATTATAGTGTTAGCAGTTCCTTAGCATGAACATAATAATGTTGTATACAAAATAACTATAGAAAATAAATGCAACATATTTTTAACTACTAGAAATACTTTTCTCCGTTGTGTTGCAAAATATTCTCTTTGATTTTAGGACAGATATTCCTTGATAGCATCTTCATAAAAATTGCGGCTTATTTTTAAAACGATTTTTTTATGTTTTACGTTTTTAAACTATGTAGTTATCCGTTATAAAAGCTTATAATTAATTCTTATTCAGGACAACTCAGCGAAGATAATAAAAAATATTGAAAACTTACAAAATTGAAACGCAGTGGAAATTTTAGACTATTGCTATTCTTACAAGACACCGAGAGCGGTGTATAATAAAACCATACATATTTTTTATCAACTATACGAGGTATGAAGTATTTTATTATTTAATTTTAATTAGTAAGATCGTAAAGTACAACTTAGAGAATGTGCAATGTTTAAGAGAAGACTCAAAATGTTCACTCTTCTGTTGTTTAAATAAACTCTTACCATATTGGGCCTCTACGAATTAGGATAAATATATCTCTTCTGCAAACCATTCCACAATATTTATACAGACGCGACTATGCCAGTTGTTTAACTAATGTCACGGACACATAAATTGCTGCGAGATGGTGAACGATCTACTTTCCTGTTTTATACGTCATATTTTAGAAATTTTTATAAGTAGCCTACCGTAAATACGCTCCGTTTCACCTTCTTCGACCGTCATAAAATACGCTTTTTTAAAGTTATGGTGAACTTAAAATTGGTATACACACTTTCGAAGTTCTTTCAATGATATTCCTACGCAGATATCACTTGCGCGATGAGTAGTTTTTTTTTTTTTTTTTTTTTAAATCTTGTAACAGCCGAAGCTATGCACATCTCTCGGCGGCCTGGGCAGCGGCCAACTAAAGTGATTGCTGGGACACGAGTAGGTAGAACAGTGGCTAGGGTACTCACCTCCCAACATGCCGACCCGGGTTACATTCCCAGCTGAGATGAATCGGATTCTAATATGTGTGTATGTTGCCGCTGAGCTCTCACGTTATACCTGCCCTTTGATTCGGTCGCTGCTCCAAACTAATTTAATATCGCCCCTCAAGAGTGCAGAAAACCAATATATAACTTCACCTTACTTCCAAATGACTTCGGATGGAAGGATATTTTAAAACCGGCCATGGTAGATTATGTTCTAATGACTTACCCAAGCACGTGCGTAATCAAAGTGAAGGACCGAGCGAACTGTCGCAACGGGTAACATGTCGGACTCCTATTCGGAAGGACTCGTAGGTTCGATTCCCGGCGTCGGCCATTCTAACATCGGTATTTTCATGGTTTCCTGACATCGCTCCAGGCGAATGGTTGAATGTTTCCTAAACAATGGCCATGATCTCTTCCTCTTGCAGTTCTTGTCGTTGTGTCCTGTCGTATGTCACGTCTATAATAATTTCGCTACAGACGTTACGCAGAGCTCAGTAAACTTACCTCAAAAACAGAGGACTTCTGATGTTCGGGAAACCTTAAAATGATCAATACAAATTAATTAAAAATTGACATTTGATATAAATTCACATTCATCACAAAGCTACCGTTAGTAAAAGTCATTTAACAAAAAAAATTGCCTTCTCGTAGGCTGAAGCCATGTGATGACATATAGCAATCAAATGACGTATATAACAAACCGTTTCGATCATAGAATGTACAAATGAAAAACGTTATCGTGAAAAGATGTAGAAACATGAAGTGTGGTACATAAGGTAGAAGAGTGCACAGATTAATGTGGACGAAATATTTCGTGAAAAATGTATATACTTATCCAGCTGCTCTACTACTTAAATCTTTTGTTACCTTCTATCTGTCGCGGCAAGCTTTTTGATGCACGTTTTTCTTGTACCTTTTTTGTCTTCCACCCATAAATTTGGTTTTTGTCAGAAACCTTATTGGCACACGCATAACAACTCACCAAAGTTTCATTGTAATCATGCGCATGGTATAGGGACGCTTACAAGACGAACAAACAAATGTTTGTATTTATTAGAAGATTATCTTGATTATAATTCCAAAGAATGTATCGTTACAGAAAAACAGGAAGTCCCTATATTATAAAACTATAATCCTATGGGTTTACGAGTTCAATCTCTGTGACGCAAGCCACATAATCTGCATTTAACTATTGCAAGGGGGAAGTGGTAATCCTTGTAGTGGGCGTGACTTGTGCAAGACTACAATCAACAAGTTGTTCATTCAAGTAATGAGGATAATTTTAATAGAATCGTTAGTATAATTCACAAAGTATATTTCGTACGCAAGACACGGTCTACAACAACTTTCAACATCATTTTCTATTTTTGTGTTTGCGTCAGATACAGTTTTTTCTTATTTAACACATAAATTGTACCAAATTTTGTTCTTATGAAATATCTTTATCTCTCATAGTTCTTGCGTATCGGCTCGTAAAGGTAAAAATTTGCGGGTTACGGTTTTATGTTCGTCATTTAAACGAACTGGCATACCGAACTAAAAAACAAAAATCACATTGAATGAAAATGCTACAGGCTACAAGTTGATATACATAAAAATTAAAAATTTAATGTTTACGTATTTTTAATTTTTTTATTATTCAAATTTTCATTTTATCTTACGGTATTTTTTATTTAAATGCATTTTTTAAAAGGTATGTCAACTTGTATCCTGCAACACTGTTAATCACAGTGAAATTTTTCAGTTTAGTTTGTCAGTTGATTTCAGTGGCGTACAAAAAATGTAACATGCAGGTTTTTATATTTACGAGCCATTACGCAAGAACTATGAGAGATAAAAATATTTCATGGCAGCAAAATTTAGTCACAACTTATATCTAAAGTAAGATAAAAATATCTGGTGCAGATGTAGAAAAACAAAAATATGACAATTAAAGTTGCTGTAGACAATGTCCTTAACTTCGTACTGTTGTCAAAAAATTATCTAAAAATATTTAGGCACAACAAACAAAGAAATCCGTTAATTTCGGTTGATCTACTGCGTGTTTTATATGCATTTAAATAAATCAATATGACTTAAGTGTTTAGTGTGACAAATCAAGATTCACAATTTATTACAAAACCTAACTGACTTGCGTAGCTTAAAATACGTTAATAGATACCCACTTCAATGCGAAAATGTGAAAGGGAATACACCTTCTAAGGGTTTTCACATCCTTATCCCCCTTACTCGAAAAACGAAACAGCAGTATAGGGCGAAATCTACAAGGGGGGAAATTAATCGCCGGTTTAATTAAAACTATAAATAACGAATTTCACGCAGGAAGCTGCCGTTTATTTCGGGCCGAATCCGTTTCATAATTTCTTCTTTTTTTTTTCGTTACCTTTTTTTTCCGCTTACGGTCGCGAGTAGAAGAGGGTGGTTCGGAACCTGTGGAGAAGGGGGGTGGAAAAAGGACAACCCTGAGGCGGTATTGGGGAGGAAGCGGGGGTGGAAGGGTTATGTACGGGTGTGGGTGGTGGTTCGGCAGGGGAAACTAAGGGGTTGGGGAAGGTTCCCTTGTCCGTTACGTGAGGGGACACGTTTGTTAATTAGCTGGAGAGAGGCGTCCCGGCGCCAGATCAATAGCGCTCTGTAATTAACCCGGGCGCACAAACACACGCGCCCACGCACGCACACGCACACACACGCACACAAGCGCGAACGCGTTCGCATGCATTAGAGCGGGGCAAGTGATCGCGGCCGTTGCTCGCCAGCCGCCGGCGAAAGGGAACGAACACAAAAAAAATAATAACCCTCTCATCCCCTCTTCCACGGCACCTAGTCGGAACAGCGACGACTTCAAAGGACCTTGAGGCTGGGAAATTCCTGGGGGGAGGTGGGTCACGGGAAGCATTCCGTGAATCGTGGAATCGCAATCAAGCCCACACGACGGGCGGCGTACCACATGATTGGTCGAAAGGACCAGTGGATGTATCACAGGGGTCAGCTCCAAGCACTCGTTAAAGGACGTATCAAAATGAATGTGTCTCTCACGTTGATCGATTCCCATTGAACTCAAATATGGTTATGATTTAGCCGGGAAAAAGTGAAATTTATTTCAGGGCCTTACTAACGTACACTGACTGAGTAGGCCAGATAGCACCTTCGAGACGCACTAAGCAACACGGACATTGGCGATAGTGGGATTAGTCTAAGAGGGCGTGGTAGATAAATAAGCACTGAATTCTCCAATCGAGTTCTACAGGTTTTTGAAAGTCAATATAGAAATAGTAGAAAACATAAATCCTTGATAATTATATTTGCCAGATTTATGAGCAAACATTTACTTATAATGATGAATTTGTTTACCGTGATCTTTTGCGCCGCAATGAAATGTGTGAGGTTTTGGCGTCAGAAATTGTTGTTTATATATGCGTTAATAAAGGAACATTTTTGCTCATAAATATGGCTAAAACTATTGCCTGGAATTGCTGTTTTTTGATATATGCGAATTGGCTTCGAGAAACCTACAATTATGAACTGATGTTTTTTAGCGCTGAACTATATACCACGCACTCTTTATTTCTTTGCCTTTGAAATATTATTCTAAAATACGCGTGGAATAATATGTTTTATGAATTTATATATGACAAGTGTAACTGTTAATTAATATCGGGTGGATTTCGAACACAAAATTAATTCCCAGGTGGAATATAGTCCATTGGAGAAAGACGACAGAAAAAAAAAGGCAGACGAAAAAATAAAAATAAAAACCAACAAAAATGGTGTGTTTTTACTGTGGATTTTAAACGTAATACGGCAGCATTCGCCCGCAATGGCATGTCCAAAACACTGCCCTGTTTGTCAATATGTACAGTCGAAAAGGACTACAAAAATCCTTAAGATCTCATTGCAGTTCTTTATACATGTTTTAACACACTGGTAAACCTAATTTCTTTTTAGCGACATTTAGAAAATCTATTCGGATAAATATTGATTGTTTCATATGAAGCCTAATATTAGATATGCTTGCCTTATACCAAGCGTCTCACTGATTATAAATGTGATTTTTTCAAAGAATTAAACACGAAGTGAATAAGTTTTTATGTCACAATAATGTTTGAAAATATTGTCGTTAAGCCATCATATTAAGAAATTTTGTTTAAAAATTAACAACTATGATATGATTTCTTAACAGCTAGTGGATAATTTGTGGCAAACATATAATCTACTTTAACAGTAGTATGGTAACTACAACAATATATTTTTTTTCAGTGAAGTCTTGGCAAAGTATTGCCAGAAATTTCAGGTATACACGCCCTTCAAATATACTGTACTAAAACAGCCGCGTAAGGAAATGTGTTTACTTTCGATGATTTAATAATATGACTGCAGTATTACAATTATTTGAAGTGAAATTCTCTCATTGCAATGGAAGTAAATTGCACATTCTTTAAAAAATTTCTTGAATGGTATTAGGAAATAAATTATTTTTAGGGCCAGGTAATTTTTATGGAAAGGGATTTTTGCGTTACTTTGTTTCAGTGCCTTACGTGCACACCTGCATCTCGGCTTTATGATCAGTGATTGAATGTCGTAACACCCAGCGACTTGAGGTTAAATCCTCAAATCCCAGACGTGATGTGTCGCAGTTAACCATGTACTGATTGTCACATTCAAATGAATAACGACTCTGCACAAAAACACTCTGCCAATAATCATGAAGTTGAGCTGCAGGTGTGCACGTAAGACACTGAAACAAAGTGGGGCAAAAATCTTTCCGCGAAAACTCCCGGGCTCTAATAATTATATGAAAGGTAGCCTTTATTTGTATAACACGCAAATGTTTCAAAACTTGCTGTATTGTAATTATAGATGATGATATATCGCAAAATGTTTTGTGCCAACATATCCTTGCAAACACTGTAGTCTCGTGTGACGTGTATGATTGTGGGATATCCATTTGGCACAACGTCTTGTCTGCCGACCAATAACATGCATCAAATATTTCAATAGCGGGATTCTCATTGGCTTAGTCAAATAGGGTAACAGATCCAAGTACAAACTAAAGGCGGTAATATTTCATAAGCTGAACGTACTTTGAAACCCAGCAAACAGTCAAGTTTTCCCCCGATAAAATCATCATCTCTAATTATAATGTACGCAAGAGATGTTCTAACGTAGGAAATCTTGGGTTTGGAAGTACTTATGCCTGTCAGCGCTAACTACGATGACGAACTCCCACGACCACTTGAAGATGCAGCTAAATCCACACTATTTGTGGTATATGGATAGTGTCACACAACAAGACAGTACACGTATGGGTTGTGATAGATTGGTTCAGGAAATCTAATGGGTAGGCCAACCAGATCTTCGGACCATACAACAAATTGAGTGAGCTATACATCTGAAGGCACTCGAAGTTACAGGCGTATGCATTTGAAGTGGACAATATAAATATTTCTGACAACATAATCGAGATGCATCTAGTGACGTACAGGGTAATATCGGTATGTTTCAGTGTGGTGTGCCAACCATACTTGATTGCCACATTCGTGTGTGCATGTAGAGATGGCCGGCTCACACACACATATATATATATTTCAATTATATTTGTACCACCAGTGGCGGCTCGTGCGTTGTTGCCAGGTAGGGCGGTAGTTGCCAAGAGCTGTACAGGGTTGTGAGCTGGTTAACTCTACAGCCACTGACACGCTGATGTGCAGGTGCCCCTTACTATTGAGTGGTCACAAAAGATCTAGTAGCCGGCAAATATTTCATGGTAGTTTGTATACGGCGCGTTCATCAAGCCCCACCTGGCAACAAGCCACGAGCCGCCACTGTGTACCACCATTTACTAAGAGCATTTTCGCCTGCACAAGGATAAAAAACAACAAGCTGACTGTTAGATATCATACATGAAATTTATTGGTGCAGGATGCTTACCTCTGAGGCCATGACATATATTACCAAATAAACGGGCGATATTTATGGAAATAATAGATATAAGCATATGCTGCCAACTTATTATTCATTGTTGGTTTTTACATTACAGTTACTAAGATGGTAGTTCAAATTGCTTCAAGTATAAAAGTATCCAGTTCTAATATCTGCAGGCGAGCGATTTGTAAAAATTCCGAGTTGTCTTGCAAAATGTCGTTTTTATTACGCCTTATGTATTTATGTAATCGTGTTTTCAGTTATTCCACGTATGCAGTAAGACTTAAATTCTAGTCGACAGTAAGGTCATAAGAAAAAATGTAACCTGTCGCTCAAGAAACCAAGATTAAGGAAGGAAGCGGCTATTTAAATTTAATGGGAACTACATCATCCCGGCATCCGCATGTAAAATTGCGATGACGTTGACTGTACCAGAAATCGAACACGGATCATTCCGGAAGTGAGGCCAGTATTTTACTTCGTTCAGTTGTTTTTAATTTATCAGATACCATTAGTTTCGTGAGGCGTATTACTTACAGAATAAATATAGGCATACGTGTGTGTAGCAGAAGGTTTAATACTTTTATGCTGGCCTGCAAATAACTAGAACATCCAAACACGAAATATATACACTATTTATATAAAACAATTTATCAATCGCAACGCTGTAAATTGTCACACGACCCATTAAAACGATTAGGGCAACAATCAAGTATTTGATGGTGGAGTAATGTCAAATTCAGATACTAAAAATATGTACACTTTTGTTTTGTAATATGTGAAAACATATCGTAAATTAATTAATATAGCTGTTAATGGTGAAAGTATTTTATGTAAATAAAATTTCTTGGGATATTGCCAAATACATTAATATATCAACAGTTATACAGAATACTGAAAGAGTGCCAAGTGTACATTTGCCTGGGAGTATGCACATAAAATCTACGCTGTATGTACAGTTTGTAAACTACGCATCAGCAAACATTTAGAGTATAGAGACACTCTAATTTTAAGGATTTCTACACATTCAGTATGATTGAGGTTGTATTAAATAATGTTAAATGTGCCTTATTGTAATGATTGTAGTGCAGAACATTGTTCCAAACGAATCAAAATACGACGTTTGGTCGATTCGCTAACATTGGTGGAGTTTTCTATTTCAATTATAAATAAATGTGTATATTAACGATTATATGTTTAATAGAGAAATCAAAACAAAAACGGAATAAATCTTTAGTATAAAATATGTTTCGCACCAACTGTAAAAAATCTAGAAAAAAAAATATATTGAACATATAAGAAAATTCCATCCTGCTTCAAATATACAGCTGTTATTAAAATTTATATATTAGGAAAAAACGGCAAGGAGAAATAACTGCAAATCTGAAATTAGCAAGAAATCGTTCAGAGGGACCAAACGACAAAATTAAAAATAGTTCTGATAATTTTAGATTCTTACTCAGTACGACAGATACTAGAACGCCACAGTATTCACGAAGTAGTGAAGCATTATTTTCTAATCACAAATATAGGCCTATAGCTACTATCAGAACCCGGCAGGTGTCGTCCTGCCAATGCTAGGCAAGAAACTTTGAATTTAGTTACAAGTCTCCATATAACCTAGTGGATACCGCGAAAATATTATGTGTTTAAATATATGTATACCACTGGCGAATGGTTGAACGATATAGAAGTTGATGCGCTGCAGCGCCATAGTGGTGAGTTTGCGAGTTAGAGTAACATTGATAGAAATAAAACTTTCTCCGTACAAAAATACGCGTGCCAAGTTTTAGGTCATCATTCAAAAGGTTTCGTAGTTTATCGATCTCATACATGCATATGCCAACATCCCTTTTTATGATATACTAGCTGTCCCTTTGCGGCTTCGCCCGCGTGTACTATAGAAAAGAGTAACTAACTTTTAGTTACGTGTTAATTGATGGTGATACTATATTCACTGTTTATCTTTAAAACATCAAATACAAACAGATTTGTCCAGTCCACTGCGCTAAGCGTACTTTAATTGCAGAACTTCATTTTTTAATTCATCTTTATTTCTCTATAGCTGTACTTGCCACGCTTCGCTGTGGCACATTGTGATTGAATGGTGGCGAAATGAGAAACAAAACAAAGAATACTTTCTGCGAGGCATTATTTCGGTTTTCACTGGAACAGAAGAAAGGAATGAGATTATAACTTCTTATGGCTCTCACAGCTCTTATATTCTCCTATCTCTCGTGATTCTCATAGCTGAAGCTCGAAAACTGTCCATCTTTCATATAGCATATAACCTCTACTTACGATTTGGTGAAAGGCGCAGTTCGATCACGACACGATCACACAAAAGTTCCTTGATTTAAGTGAATATTTAATTCAGATTGTATAATAATCAGAATCAGATGCAAATTTTTTTTGTAAATGAACAATGTAATCGGGAACGAATATTGTTTCTCATGTGACTGCGCCATTACTATTGCGGTTGTCAGCGAGTGTTTTCCTCGCTTTTTTTTTTCGCGGTCGCAAATTAGATAAAAAACAATCCTTGATGCGGATTATATATTAAGCTAAAATTTCAGCTCGATCGGTGCAGAACTGTTTGAGTTTTTGGAGCGTACACAAACCAACATAACATTTATATATATATATATATATATATATATATATATATATATATATATAGATATAGATATAGATAGATAGATAGATAAAAAAAATTGAAAACGTGAAACTATCAAACTTTGTTGAAATAAAAAAAAAACTAAAGTTGCAATACAACAAAGACGAAAACAACAACACTGATATAACGCAACATTACAAGATCTTAAACTGGCCGATATTTAGAGCAAACTGCTATTTAACGATTTGTAAAGAGTTCTACGCTTAATTTTATGTAAATTTGTTAAGTGATACTAAACAATAGTTTTACTTTGTTTCGCTTCATGTTTTTGCCTATTAACATGGACGGTTTGAAGATGATCGGTTTCCTCTACATAACGTATATATTGCCGCCCTGATATAAGATTCGATATATGCATTCATTTGGGCGATTTCATTACCTGCACGTTTCACATTTAACAGGAGTATTTATATTTTCGTAGGTTTTTATATTCTTTACATGCTTATTTACAAGATCAGTCGAAATAGTTTATTCGGACCGTTAGAAATAAAACAGTCTGTTGTTATGTGTAGTAGGTGTGCTGTTCTGTAACATGAAAGCTCATGTGTTTATCCTCTCCTGAAATACCGTTCCCTCCTAGGAGTTTTTTTTCTTCAGTTTATTTATTTATTTTCTTTTTGTTAAAGTTCCCCAGCAGTTTCTTAGTAACAGAAGTTTTAAGGCGTTGTATTTTATTAAATTATTTTGGAACACCTAAAACAGTGTTAATGGCGATTATATATTTTATAAATAAATAAAAGTGTAATAAAATATTTGACAGTTTGTAACGTATGAGTCCCTATACCATTCATCCGGTTGCGATGAAACTTTGGTGAACCGTTGTGCACGCTCCCACGATAATTACTGACAAAAACATCTGTATACAGCAAGAAAATAAACATTTAGAATGGCCCGGGAGTGGGGGTTGGGGGCAAAACGTGGCAGAGGAGCAGAAAGAGGTACCAAACAATTTAACAGAAAAAAAAATGCATTTTTCAAAATGTTTCTAAAACGCTAAAATTGTATGTAATTAATGACCCTTAATATAAATTTCACCTATTTAAATTTAAAAAATAAAACGCTATCGGAATTTAACACTTTTAAGAATGTTACCTTTAAAATATTATTACTTATATGAAATTTCAATATACAAAAATGTTATTAAAATGTAAATGAAATTCATTACATGTAACTATTATTTTTAATAATTTAGTTTTAGATGACACTGAATATAGGAACACTAAATATATTATCGCACAGAGTAGTGAACTATGCGAATAAAGATGCGAGCAGCAGCTAGTAATAAATAAATGTAAAAGTAGCATCTGCAGATAGAGGCGTCTGTTTCACAGAACACTTACCGTGGCAGTTAGCCTCATGCGAGGTGGTGTGGCTGCGTCCCGTACAGCTCGTCCAGGAGAGACATTTCCTCCCAGAGCTAATCGCCCTTGACAATTAGCCTAATGAGGGGCGCGATCCTCGAAGGGCCGCGTTAAAGGCACGCGTGCGCCCTCCGGGCTAATGTCGCTCGGGCGAAATAAGTATCGGTTCCCTACGGCAACGACTCCAGCAAGGAAACGCACTTTTCAGATTGCCCTGGAACCTTTATTTGCCTTCCATGGACCCAGCGGTGTCGCACTTACCTTGCGACAACACTTAACAGGGCGAGGGCACGATGTCTCCAGACCAGAGCCCGCAGTGTTCACAACCTCGTTAAGTGAGAGAGTAGTCGCCATCTTGAATGTTTTAATCTGCGTCATATCCTTCCTTTAAATAAATTTATGGAAATTTAACCTAACTGCAATATAATAAATCTTTGTTTAACGTTACTGTTGTTACAAATCTAATTGCACTCAAAGTTATACAAATTTCCTCGTCGTAATTGTATCGGAAAAAATAAAGAGTTAGTTCTAATCAAAACACCACAGATTCCTTTATGTTAAAGGAATCTTTGTACTACAAGCATTCTTTACCTAATTTCCTCTTGTTATTTGGCGTACAAATGTCTACAAAATTAACAAGATATGGCAGAGTGTGCAATAAAACTCTGGTATTCCCAACACTCCACACTTGTAATATAGATATTAAAATCATTCCATAGCCGAGCTTTGCATATTACACAAACGAACTTAGTGCATGTTATTAATAACCGAACTTAAAAATAAAACTAAGCGTATGCGTTACTAACATACGACAGGTAACAGCCATATTAGTGTCAGTAGTAGGGACTAGCCGAATTCAAGACAGGGGCTGGGGCTGTGGAGCTGCAGATGACGCAATCAACATGGCCGCTATGATGTCACTGTCCGCCATCTTGGATGACATAATCACGTCATCCATTTTGTTTTTTAGAATTTCTATGTTTGGATTTTCCGAATTTGGTTTTGTGGATTTTCCAAATTTGATTTTTGAATTTCGACTTTTTTTCGACTGTCACTTGTCTTACGTCATATTCTATATACCGCCGCCGTGTTTGTTTACAACGTGTGCTTGTGACATCATGTTTTTATTTTCGCTCGTCGCCTGCTTGTGACGTCACATTTTTTTCGACTGACACTTATTTTGTCCTCTCGTGACGTCATGATTCCAACGTTGGCTGCTAGGCGGCCTTGGTGTCGCACTTTGTTTTCTGCGATTTCTACTAGTCGGCGCTGCAGTTGCGATGTTTGTTGACTTCATTACAAGTATACAGCATTTCTCTGAGTTATACAAAAGTATTATAATTTGACGACATTATCTCAATACACACAGCCGTAAATATTTAATTACGCATGCATAAGGTTTCAGTACTCATATTACCCTAGACAAACATAATATGCTGAAATATACAGTACTTTTTTTAGACACTTACGTAAGCATCACTCTGACGCGACCAACACCTCAATATTTGTACTGATTAGATAGATATCGAGACTTCGTGGAAAACAAATTTTGTGCTATTTCATCCTTTTAAGTGTCGAATGACGAAATATAATAATTTCACATCTTATATAATTGTATAAGCATCCAGCTGTAGTGCAAAACATGACAGTATCCCGTCCAGTCGAATGAAAATCTATAATTCATTAAAAAATAATTTGACTCCTGCACAGTACTGAGAGTACGAATTTCGAAAAATCTTAAAACCCTTTTGTGATCATTTATGTAATCAACATCCTGAAGCAAAAATTAACTGTATATCTCGTCAAGTTCGGTACATATCGAAAATTTATCTACAACCAATTTCAGGTCTTCTCACATTATAAGAGAGCGAGTTTCAAAAAATCCTTTAATAAGGTTTTACAAAACGTTATTGGTGTCTCTTGGATGTGAAAAATACAATTTTGTATATATATATATATATACACACACTACACACACACACACACACACACACTCAAAATTCACCACTTTTCACCCCCTTTCTTCTACTTAGGTGCTGAATTTCAAATTCGTGAAATTACTTTTCATGTATTTGAGTAAGCATCAACCTTAAACAAAATTCACGTCGCAACATAAAATGTCAGTGCAGTAGATATATATCGATTGTGAATCTAAAACACACTTTACCCTTTCTTTACCTCTTTGGGACCGAATTTGTAAGAGATTTTTAATGGTTTTTAGATATTTATGTAAGCATCAATCTAAAGCAAAGAGCACTTCGTTATCTGTATTGATTTGACAGATCTAGAAGAATAATCAAAACACTTTTTATGAAATTTCACCCCATTAATTATCAAATTTCGAAACGTTTTTGAGTACTATGCCAGTCATTTGTATACGTAACAAACTTAAGTAAAGACGACAGCCAATCGAGTTCCAATGATGTAGGCGATTAATTAAAAATTTAATTCCCCTCTGTTTACTGCTTGGAGGGTCGTATTTCAAAATTTCCTAAAACAGCTATTTGGATAGTTACGTAAGCAACATTTTGAAGTGAATACCAACTCTCTATCCCGAAGGATTCGAAAGATATCGATAGTAAATCGGAAACATATTTAATGTATTTTTAGCCCCTTAAATTTTGAATTTCGAAAAATCCTTATATTGGCTAATATGCATTTTTATGTGTGTCCTATTAAAGTAAAAATTACAATGATAGGCCGTCGGGTTCGGGCTCCATTGATTATTCTTCGGAAACACATTTCCACCCTTTTCATCCCCTTAGAGGTCGAATTTAGAAAAATTCCTTCTTAGTTCTCGCGTAAGACCTGAGGGTAATTCCCACAAAAATTGACGATTCTTGGTCCAGTGGGTTCGGCTGCAGTTTGATATGTCAGTCAGTCAGTCAGTGTTCTCTTTTATACATAGATATGATTTTACGAATAAAATATTTGTAGTATTACAACGACTTGTAAAAGTACAAACACAATTATTGAAATGCGTATCATCGGGCGACTTCAACATGCACTATTTATCCCCCCTTACTTTATTGTCTACAGAACTATTGCTCATTGCACAAAAGTGTAATTATTTAGCTATAGTAACAGACTTAGTGAATGCTCGTGACTTTTCGCATTGTAATAAACCTTAGGGACTGTAAAGATACATACAAAATTAAATTTGTATATATCAGTAACTTTATGCAAACAAACCTGCAAATAAAATACGCGTTCAGACACTAAATTGCTAGTGCAATTTCGGTGTATGCCCAAGGTTCATACGATAAAACTACACGGGTTTTGTGACAGACAAGTCGTTTTCCGAACATGGACACACGTGTTATGTCAACGAGCAATGCATGAAAATCTCAGGCCGAAGAAGATGTAAGACACAGTAATTAGAGCGTCGCCTACCGCACGCTTCAAATGAGTTGCAGTGAGTTCGTAAATACGTTTTTTCTTCCTGTAACAAAACTATTCCAGATGATCCCATCGTGTAATGCACGGGGAGGAAACACACCCAAGACCAGCATGGAATATCATGATCGTTAAAACACTTTCTAAGACCTGCAACATAGCTAAAAACTCCTTTACAGACCGCCATACATCAATATGTACGTACTATCCGGATGTATGCGAAACATAGATATAAAAGTGCACTGAACTTCGCTACAGACTTTTCTCCAATAAAATTATATGCTAACCGCTTAAGGGCACGGGTCTGCCGCAAATTTCATCACCATGTTTTAATTTTAATATTTGTACCAGTTAGTATTGTTTGTTTTAGACACAAAATGTGACTAAATTTTTATCGTAAATAAATTTTTTATCCGGCATGGTTTTTGCGTAATGGCTCGTTAAAGCCTAAATTTGCATGTTTCCGTTTTAATGACGACACTAAAACCAACTCGCTTACCGAACTGAAAAAATTCATAATGAATAACGTTGTTGTAGGCTACAAGTTTAGCTATGTTAAACCACAATATAAAATATTTTTGTATTTTGAAAAAGATTATTGAATTATCAAATTGTAATTTTATGTTTAAGCATTTATGTTTAAATACACGATGTTTTTATTCTTTGTATTTATGTACGTGACACTGTAGCCTGCGAAGACTTTATCCACTGTGAATTTTTTCAGTTTGGTTTGTCGGTTTTAATGTAGTCCTTAAAAATAAAACATGCAAATTTTGTCTTTAACAATGAGAGATAAACAAATTCCATAAGAGTAAAAATTGGTCACATTTTATGTTTAAAACAAGAAAAAATATCTGGTACAAATAAGTACCGTAGTAAAAGTAGACCGGCCGGTTTCTTAAACGCTAGTTCAGCGCTTGGCTCTTTGATACGATGCGGAATTCGATGCGCGTTTCAAGGTCGCCCTTATAGCTCTGTCACTTATTAGAAGCTCACGTGCAAGTAGGCGGCGCCCTTAAGGGTGCCGTCTACCCGCGCGTGAGAGGCTCAAAAGCGACGGAGCTGTAAGGTCGACCTTGAAGCGCACATCAAATGCCGCGTCGCCTCAACGAACCAAGCGCTGAACTAGCGTGAAAGCTTCCCGCCGAACTGTTTTTACTATGGGACATTAAGCGGTGACCATATAATTTTATTGGTGGGAAGTCTGCAGCTAAGTTCAGTGCAGGTCGCAATATGAGTTTCACATACATCTGGTTAGTATATTTAGAATTACAGAAGTCTGAAAAGGCCGTTTTCAGCCATGTTGGAGGGCTTAGAAACAGTGTTTTTAATGAGCGTGGCGTCTTAGCAATGAGGTTCCGACCTTGTCTGAAGTTTGTTTTCTTTTCGTACGTTGGTACAATGGGCACACGCCTTAAGCAGAAGTTGTTGGACGAAGTAATTTACAAGCTGCCGTGCACTGCTTTGTTCGTACAGATACTCCGGCATGTCCTGGCAATAAGGGACAGCAACATGCTTCAATCTGAATACGATGAGACAGTTGCTAGTCAGCATACCAGCGAGGAGGAATAGGGGCAAGCAGGACTGGATTGTCACAACAGGACCTGCTACAATTACCAGTTCTAGGTCCTTACTACGATGCATAATGCGAGACTAAGCGAGGAGCGTGTTCACAAACATATTGCGCTGTGATAAGAAAATGAGTGATATATGCATGCCTGGATGCAATGACGCCGTTGTTTTGCCAGTATATCGTTACTTTTGTATTGGAATAGCGCAGCAATCGTTGTGAATCACAAGCTGTTTTGGTAGTAGGATAACCGGAAGTCCTGCGTTGCTTTAGGGCAGACGTTCACATACTGAAGCCGTAGGCACTTATGAGCAGTCAGCAGTAGCCGTAGTAATCCCGGGCGAGTCAGGACAGTATGTGTTGTTTATAAGTGATGATTCATCATAAAAAAAGTAAATTTGTTTTAAATTTTTCGGTAAAGTGGTTTGTGAGAATAGTGATACCGTAAACATCGAATAAAAAATTTATTTATTTGAGTTTAAAATAAAATACTACTTGAGATTAAGTAATGGCAGTCTGAATTGGGTCAATTCAACCTAAGTACAAGTACTCATAATTTTTTTTATTCAAATGAATCAAAAAGATTAAAGTGGTATATTTTAGGATATCATTACATCCAAAACACGAGAGTTTTTTTTTAAATCTCCACTGGGTCGTAAAAAACGGGAGTGGATTCTTAATTCTTGTACTCTCAAAATGTACGTACATATTCCAACCACGTTTCAACACAATGACCACTCAGATTGGGACACTTGCTGTACCGATGCACCAGCTCTCTAATATACTCTGAAACGAAAGTTGTCGCCTGCCTATTGAGCTTTGTTCCTATAAACATTTGGGACGTGGTACGCGTACAAAATGCATAGAATATTATGTGTCAAGTTTTGTTTCTTCAGGAGATAAACGATAGCTAACGAATCGTCACACAACATATTTGTTTACCACTTCCTCCCGCCGCAACCTCGTTCAATGGCGCCAACTTTCTTTGCAAGTGGTCCTGAAAAGATGGCGCACCAGTACAAGTATCTCAATTTGCGTGGTGACTACGTTGAAGAGTGGCTGAGTTCTAGGAATCTTTTGACAGCAAAAACTTTTTAGAATCCTATTCTTACAGTCCATCGGAGGTTGAACAAAAATTAACCTGGTACGTGAGTGAGTGAGAGATTTTGGTCAGCGCTTAACATCGTGGTCTTCAGCGAGGGTGAGGGTTGACATGAGGTGAGTATGGAGAGTGGCCGTAATGAGGGGGCGAGAGAAACGGGAGGTCCCCGAGAAAGCCCGCCGACCAACGGCATTGTCCGGCACGTATCCCACATGCGAAAATCCGGGGACTGACCCCACCGGGAATCGAGCCAGAATCGCCTTGGTGGGAGGGAGAGGTCTGACCCCTCAAACACCGCGGCCCCCACCTAGTACGTAGCAGTACATTAAAGAAAAATTGAAAACCCATTTTCGACTAACTCTATTTAAAGTTCTTGCCACGCTAGATTGATACACCCTATTTTGACTCAACTTGTGTAAACCTGATCAAGATTCTCTGTATTTTTCAGGCTATATTGAACGGCCGCGTTCTGGTACGAAGTAAGTGGCACATTCTTAAAATCACAGAAAAAGTTAGTTTGGTGTTGCTACGTGCTGCAATGGCCGCATGCACCTAACGTATGTCCTCGCGTAAATTGGTGTGATTAGATATTTTCCTTACTGTACTTCGCTGAGAATCATTCCTTGGGTTACTCACCCAACACCTGCTTTGTTGCGACTGCGTTTCTTCCGACACAAAAACCATTTTCGTGGTTCTTTGATTCACATCCACGACAGGACACTGTACGTTTACTCACAATTTCAAAACCTGCTTTACGTTATCATGTTCTCGTACGAAATGCTTGTATACTCATGTATGGAGG
The DNA here is from genome assembly GCA_003012365.1 of Medauroidea extradentata. Classification (NCBI taxonomy): domain Eukaryota; kingdom Metazoa; phylum Arthropoda; class Insecta; order Phasmatodea; family Phasmatidae; genus Medauroidea; species Medauroidea extradentata. Next base: position 26,694 of record PNEQ01114219.1, read on the forward strand.
AGAAATACTCTACCTGTACCTCCCAGCAGGCGTCTGTCATACAATAATATAGGGTCTACCACTCACAGGCCGTTCACGATAAAGTGAGCACTGCATGAAGTTTTCTTTTAGCCGTTTTGCAGGCACCTTACTATTCATTATTTGAAAACTTACAGGTAACTTACCAGTGTATCCGTTTCAACAGTCTCAAAAGTTAACATCTATTGGCACAATAAAAAATATTTTTAATTAATTACAAGTTCTGCTGAGTGCTTCGTTTATAGTGAACAGGCAATGTCTGACATTCCATAAGATATATTATCGCATCACGAGGGTAACAATATTTTGTTACAATTACAACATGCAACATTTCTCCATCCTGAATTTATTTTTCTCCAAACGACAGTTCTCTTATAACTTATTTCTTGTAATTGAGCTATTGTTGTGGACGGAATGCATTTGACCTGACGCTCTCTGGCCAGCGATGGTCGTAAAGTGAATATGTACATTTTAAAGTTAGTCAATGTGACGTTGTGACTGCATTATACACACTTCGGTGATTGATATAAAACTTCCCCGTGTCAATTACATTATTAAATAATTCACGCGAACCGTTCTTTTCTTGGGCAACATAACGCTGTGTGTTACCATATTTTACGAGACAACCAATCTTATTACTATGGGCTTTGATCGCTTGATACGAGAGCTGTCCGTTAACTTGCTAGAAGCTCCGGAAGCAAAGTTCAAAGGTTTCTAACAATGATATCTTATCAGGCAGAAAAAATAATAATTGTAATATATACTCGCATGAAGAACATCTAAAAGGTCATTTAAGACATATCTAGTACAGTTATGTAAAAACTTTTCAGTATATTTCTCTGCGTCTGTGAATAACATTCACATACTATTTACTTTTATTTATTTAAGGTAAACATAGTTGGAAATTTTTAATTTTTATAAAATGTTGAATTACAGTATCTGACGACAGTATGTTCGACTCGTTTCGCATTTGTAAATGAATATTTTTTTATACGAGATAGCGGTTTCAGAATTTTTGGATTTTGTGAAGTTCAGGTTTCAATATTTGTGATTGTATGGAATTATAATGGCAGTAATAACGAAAAAAAAAAAAAAACTAACGTTTGAGGAACGTAGTTACATGTATAAGACATCGAAGATGCTATGAGTCAATAAATTGCAGTAAACCACATAGCGGGGTTTCATTAAAATCTTGATTGATATCATTTATTGTTTCATTGTGACGTCGAGACGCAAAGCCCACTTATCCCACTTTTTCGTCTACATAATGAAGAGATGACAATTGTTAGTTTATGACAGAATGAAACGAAACATTTAGTGCACCAATCGTAATTACTCAATTATTTTGTGCTAATTTCAAAGTTAGAGGAGTTTTATACCTTGCTAAGCAGAAATATAAGTACAACATTTGTAAAATTGGGAATGTGACTACGAGCGAAAATGCAAATATAGCTGCGGGATCGACAAGGCATCCGTCTAACAACATTAACCGAAAAGAAGTCTCTATCACCAGTCTTTTACAAGTGGTAAGTTTTAGTATGTGAAAGAGATAACATTTTACCAATGGGAAAATGTTGATTAGGTGTTTCAACCTTTAACATCGCGTTTCATTACCGATCCGTACTTATTAATCAATGAAGTCCTTCATAAAAATTTCCAACAGAAGCCATGGCAACTACATTGACCCCACCCTTACATAATACTTTTTTGACACGTACCTCACCTTAAATGTGTCGCATTAGTAACTAATAAATAAATTACCTATTATTAAAAACATTGTAGTGAGACAAAATAAATATAATCGCCAGCACTGCGCCTACGGCTTTGCTCGCGTGTATTACTCAGAGCACATATCATTTACTTTAATTGGAAAACTTCTTTGTACACCAGACAGGCATTTCAGTCATCGAGCGTTAGAATAACAAATCTGCTAGTTGTGCTAATTCTGCAGCAGGATCAGCAGCTATAGCTGTCCACGCTAAAAGTTATCTTAAGATTTTCCCGGCCACTAACAGCAACTTCGCCCGGGCCTTACAGCAAAGCTGACGTTGTGCGGTAATTAGAGACTCTTTAATGTATCAGGGTAATTGTATGTAATACGTAACTTACGTAATATTATGACCGCTTACCCTCGAGCACAACCATTGGTGATGCTGCCCTCAATAACATAGGCCTATTGGTTTCCAAAACTTTCACGTGAAATTAAGTGACATTAGGGAGTTTTGACGGGCTAATGTTTCGCTGGAATACAAGAGTATTTGGTGCCTCAACTTAGAGGTCAGTGAGATGTTTCATGTGGGCTGAGGCTGTCGAGGAACTTCAGTTGATTGTGGACAGCATAATCCATTTTCATCACTTTTGAACGACATCATTCTAATTGCACTAATTTCATCTGCCTTGCAGTTTTTTTTTGTCAAACTTGCACGTTTGCACAGCCTTTGAAAGGAAACTAAGCTCAAAACCTCCAGAACGTAAAATTATTCATGAAAACTACTTTTTAAAATGAAATATTAATTTCCTTGGCTCATAGACGTTGTACAACAACGCGTCCCGATAGATATGTAGAATTAAACTCCTGTAAAATTTATTTCTCACTGGTCATTCTTGCATATCGGGTCGCCTGTCTTGGAAGTTCACAAACAAAGTTATCTTCTCAAAGATTAGTAATCTAAAAAAATAAAAACACTTCATTACTGTTTTTTGGTACTTACGTAAGCATCATTCTGACGCGAATACCATCTTAAAATCTCTACTGGTTATATAAGTATCATCGGCGGATAGGAATAAAATTGTATGCCTTTTTAACCCCTTCTGGGATCGAATTTCGAAAAATCTTTATTTCACACTTTAAATAATTGTTTAAGTCTAGCAATTGAAGTGAAAATCTTGACGATAGCTCATTCAGTCAAAGTAAAATCGATTATTAAATAAAAATCATGTGTAACTCCTGTACACTACATAGAGATCGAATTTTGAAAAATCTTTAAACCTTTTTAAAGAACATTTACGTAATCATCATTCTAAAACAGAAATAGTTTGAATATCTCAGAGGGTTTGACATATATAGAAGATTTTATCTAAAACGCATTCAAGGTCTTTTCACCTCCTAAGAGACTGAATTTCGAAATACCCTTGTATCTCATTTTAGACTACTTAACTGGTGTTTCTTGGACGCAAAAAGCACGACAACTGCCCATTGGGTTCAAGATATATCGACCATTAATTAAAAACACTTTTCACTTCCTTGGGTGGGGAATTTTGAAAATTCATGAAATTACTTTTCAGGTGTTTCAGAAAGTATCAATCTTATAAAAAAATCAGGTCGCTATATAAAAATAAATGGAATATGTTTATATACATGTATATATACACACATATATAAACATCCCGTTACACATATAAACGATTGTGAATTGAAAACATTTTAAACATGTTTTAACCTCTTTGAGGCCAAATTCTGAAAACATATAAATGGTATTTAGGATATTTATAAAATCATCAACGTAAAGCAAAGAACATTTCGATATCTCGATTGGTTCTATAGATATGGAGGAATAATCGAAAGCACATTTCACGTGTTATCACCCCCTTAATTAAATAATTTTGAAACGCCTGGAAGTTCTGTCGTAGACATTTGTATACGTAAGCAATTGAACTAAAAATCACAACGATAGTCATTTGTGTTTCAGCGATATAGATGATTCGTAAAAAACACATTTTGCTCCATTTTAATGCTTGGGGTCGAATTTCAAAAAATCCTAAAACTGATTTTTGGGTATTTACGTAAGCATCATTTTGAAGTGAATACCAACTCTCTATCCCGAAGGATTCGATAGATGTCGATAGTTAATTGGAAACATATTTAGGGTATTTTCACCCCCTTAAATGATGAATTTCCAAATATCCTGAAATTAACTAATATGCATTTTCATGTGTGATCTATTAAAACAAAAATCACGATAATAGGCCGTCGGGTTCGAGCTCTGTCGACGTTTCTTCGTAATCACATTTCACCCCTTTACACTCTCTGAGAGATCGAATTTCAAAAATCCCTTCTTATTGCTCGTTACGACCTGAGGGGAACCCTCGCAAAAATTTTCGCGATTCTAGGTCCAGTGGTTTGGGCTGCAGATTGATATGTCAGTCAGTCAGTGTTCTCTTTTATGTACACAGATTTTGTAATACTAATGCCAGAGGACATCATGTGATAATTCCAATGACTTGCTGATAGTAAATAAAATTTTGGTTTCAATAAAAGTTAAAGAAAAATTAATAAATAACGTAATTATTTCGCAATAGAGACGCTTTCAACATACGTATCATCGGTTGTTAAATACTTAATTCTATATAAATAATACATAACTAAGCATCCTAACAATGAGATAAAATACTGATTTCCCGAATTTATGCAATAATAACTTTTGTTGTAAGATTCATTTCTAATCCTTTATGAAACGTTAGGTCTGCATTTAAAGATGTTGGTTTTTGTGACATATTGCAAATAATAAGCGTTTTAAATTTCGATGTTGTAAACATATATGTAAAATATTCTAAAACCAATTTAAGTGGAACTTTTTTTTGCCATGTTACTATGCTGAAATGTAATAAAATGGCTGAATATAAACTAAGGAGATATGCGGAAGTTCAGTGTTATACTGCGTAATATACGATTATACGTTCTATAGACGACTTTGTGAATTTTATTGACGGAAGTTTATGTCGTAAGTCGTTATACAATAGATTTATTTTTTAAAAAATCGTAAAATTGTTTGTTGAAATTTTTATTGGCATTGTTTATGCTCTTAACGAAACCACTGAAATAAACCACAAAATAAATTTGCTAACAAAAAGTTTCACAGAAAAATTATTTTTCAATGTTTATCATGCATTTATTGTCTCTGTTTAAAATTAATAAGTTACCTTAAGTTAATTTATCCTTATTTAGTATGTTGCCAGATGAAGTTTTTGGTGGGTAGTAAGAAATTATACATTTGCCAGTCATGCAATGCAAAACTCTTGCACTTGTGATGGTTTCTTATAAATTGTATATAACCATGTCTAAATAAAAATTATTTCTAAAATATTTTTGCTCGTAATGTTGTTTATTTATATATATATATCTATATATATATATATATATATATATATTGTGTAGATATAATATCGTCAGTAAAGATATTTTGGTCACCTCTTAATAGCTACTCCTACTTGAGAGACATTACACGAGCAATTATAGGGATTTACATGTTAATTATATATTGGACGGTGCTCAGTAACTTATAATATTTTTTTTCAGACGAAATCAAATGTCTGCATTGAGAAGAGTAGAAAAGGTCCCTATGAATCTAGTAGCGATGAATTCCGCCCGAAATTTACAAAAAAAAAATGTCATTGGCGGAATGCATGTAGTTTCAGCAGGCACTAAGTTGAATAATATGTTGACACGCGTGTTACCTTCAATACTCGCGACACTAAGGACGCCACACTGGCCGATTGGTCAGACCATTCGCCTCCCACCAAGGCGATCCGGGTTTGACTCTCGGCGGGGTTGGTCCACGGATTTTCACATGTGGGAATTGTACCGGACGATGTGTAACCGTGTGTGTTTCCTGAGGGTGTGTCCCTACTTAGAAACCTTGGATCCTCTGGTCAGAATTGCATCAATCTCAGTATACATTTATTAACAAGTAAATCTATGTCCTACGTCCTCTCTCCTCATAAAATATCGAAAACACCCACTCATAGGGGCCTACGTATATTTTTTTCACACATTTGTTCCTGTGTAAGTATTTTCATAGTTTCAATTTTTTAAAAAATTAAAAGCAGTGTCGTGAAGAGACTGTGCGACACCGAAAATGTTTTAACATTAATATATCTCCTGGCTCACTCAAAAGAATCGTGGTTGGCAGTGTCCTTAAGAAAATGATTTTTTTCTTCTGTTTCTTATATTGTGCGAACAACTGTTGATTTGTAAGATGCGGTTAAGTGCACTTCACGAGTGAGTCAGTGAAATGGTTTTTGGTCAGCGCTTAGCATCGAGGTCTTTAGCGCGGGTGAGGGGTGATATGATGTGAGAATGGAGCAGCGTCGGAATGAATTGGCGGGGAAAACGAGAGATCCCCGAGAAAACCCGCCGACCAGCGGCATTGTCCGGCACGATTTTCACATGTGAAAATCCGGAGACCGACCCCGCCAAGAATCGAACCCGAATCGCCTTAGTGGGAGGCGAGATGTCTGACATATTGCTCACCGCGGCCCCGTGAACTTTACGAATCGTCAACCATTAAGTTCATTACAGACGGTGACACAACTTAACACAATGATAGAAACTGGCCGAGGAACCGTGCATGGCTGCGGTTAAGGAATGGTTTGAGCACTGTCTAGGCACAGTAAACTACATTAGGAACTTTAACTTAGTATTGACCGGAGTTGGAAAACGAACCCAGATGTTCCCGAACGCGAATCAAACGTGTTACTGTTGTGGTTCTTTATTCCTTCGGTAAACCATCTATTGGAACAATTAGCACTAAGAGACCGACTCACTGAACATTTTAATTGATTTAATAAATTTTATATTTTGATGAGATATGGTTTGTTTTATAGTCGTACGTTTTGAATATTCTTTACTGTAGCGACATTTTTTTTTAGCTTTGTCGGTTTTAGTATTATAGCATGTTAAAGTCAAAATTTGCATAAAACGGTTTTATGCAAGAAAGGAAAACCAACTTACTTACAGAAATAAAACATCAACTCCGAAGGACAGTGCCACGGGCTACTTCAAGATACGTGTACAAACCGCATTGAGTTTTTTTTATTATAAAAATGTCTAATGTAAAATAAAATTCCACTACTACTTAAAATTTTCTGAAGAATTATAAAATCGAATAAATGCGGTTTGTATACGTGTCTTCGCGTAGTCCGTGACATTGTTCTTCAGTGCGAATTTTTTTTTTCGTTAAATTCCCTGGTTTTCCTGTATTTTATAAGACCGTTTTACGCACTTTTGGAATTAAACATGCTTTTATACAATGAAAGTTAAACAATCTTTTTTTTTACAATAAAAACTATTCGCAACGCATGTCTACACTGAGAGAAAGAATTGTTTCAATATACTAAATATATTTGTTTGGATGACGTTTGCTTCGGCTAAACAATATTTTGTTGGTAAGACCAAGCTTAGAGTCCTCTAAACAAATTTGTTTATTTCCCTCGACCAAATTATTCATTTAAATGCACTTTGTTTTTGCCAAACGTAAATTTTGCTACTAAAGGACGTCGAATAAATATTTTGTGTAAACAAATAACTTGTTACAGCTTGTCAAAAAAATAATATTGTTAGTTATAAGTGATGTGCTTTGAACCAAATTTTTTTTTCCGATAGACTAAATGATTTTGTTGGCGAAACTTTAATCCGTTTGGTTAACTTGCGGAAGATGGCGGGCTGCCGTGCGTGAGCGAAAAGATGGCGAACGCTGTATACCTCAACTTTCAAAGTATAAGTTTGTATGACAAGCAGGACGTCTAAATTGTTAATCAACATTATCAATGTATCTTAACTTAAGCTATAACAATTTCAATGTGGTTTATTCGATCGATCAGAAAGGAAAATGCTATAAACTTGAAAAACACCGCAGCTGAACGTCTCTTTCTTTGTGCTGCGGTGCACGGCAATCATTTGGTAATATTATTTGACGTCGTTTACCTTTTCGCAGACGGAAGACAAAAATGTTTGAAAATAAAGCAGTACAATCGTAATTTAATATTAGGCCTAACTATTCCTATACAAATTACAATTCTACTGTCATAGAAGCATTCGTAGCTCAGTTTGTTAGGTCATGAATTGAAAGAGACAAGCGAAGGGATAGTGGATGAAATCCCGGTCCGACCATATATATATATATTTATTTATTTATTTATTTATTTATTTATTTATTTTTTGTTTTTAGGTCTTAAAATTTCAGAAATTTTTTAAGTTTATAAAATATATTTTTTAGTTCTTAAAATATTGCATGTGAATTTTATTTGTCCAACGAAATATTTTTATAACCAGCTAAATATTTGGTACTGCTCACAAAATTAAGTTATTTGCCTCAAACAAATCGAGGGAACAAAATAATTGGGTACGAGCAAACAAATCTCTAATTACCCCTATACAAACAAATGATTTGGTTGATTCAAACAAATTTTGTTTGCACCAACAAAATGGTTTTCTCAGTGTACAATACTAATCCCCATCACGTGTAAATATGACACTTTTTAAAACAATTACAATTTTCAGGTGAAATATTTCCTCAAGTATATGTTTGATTAGGTTGTTAACTTAGTTGTTAACCAAAATTGTTTAGACAATAGGGCATGCATCGGTCTGGTTAACTGATTTGTTGAATTACGTCTGAGCTAGGCATGAATAATCCCATGTTGGCGTATGAGAGGCATGTTTTACCTTAAAGGGTATGTTTAAAATATTGCTGTTGTATGGTTGTGTTCTTATACCTTTTTTGCATCAAATATAGTTTAGAAACAAAATTATTGTATATTAATACACATATTTAACTATACGTGATGGTATAAAAAAAAGTACAATCACAATTTATGTAGGCCTTCGGTGTATCCAACAGTATTTAAGGCAAGCTTATGTATGTGTGTGTATGTGTGTGTGTGTGTGTATATATACCACACACGCACACTCTAGCAGTCCCCCGCGGCTTTGCTCGCGAGTATTATTCATAACAGATAATATTAACTTTAATTTAAAAACTTATTTGTACACAAGATTGGTACTTCAGTCATAAGTGTTAGAATGTCCAAGCTGCTAGTTAAGCTAACTCTGCAGAAGAATAAGTAGCTATAACTGTCCACGCGAAAAGCAGTCTTAAGTTTGTCCCTGCCACTAACAATATGACGTCACCTGGGCCTTATTTATAGCACTGCAAGGTTGACGTTGTGGGATAGTTATAGACTCTTATACGTAAGAGGTTAATCGATTGAAAAACGTCTGATTTATCCTGTGCACAACCACTGATGACGATGCCCTCAATTACATATTTCCAAAATATTCACTTGAAGTTTAATACCATTAAAAATATTTGGTGGGAAAACGTTTCACGGAAACGTATTTGGTGCCCCACCCTTGAGATTATTGAGTTTATACATGCGAGCTGATGTCGTCGAGAAACATAATCCAATTCACCACTAATAAACGACTACATGCAAATTAACTAATTTGATAAGCATTGTAGTTTTTGTGTATCAGAATGGAACTTTCGCACGCAGTTTTTAACGGAATTCAAACCCAGAACCTCCAGGAACGTAGACCTGAGCTACAAACAACTGCATCATATGAAGTCGAAATAATTAATGAAAACTAATTTAATTTATAAAATGAAATATTTATGTCCTGGGCTCATAGAGCTTGTACAACACCACGTCTCGATAGGTTACTGTAGAGTGAAAATTCTGTATAATTTTATTTCTGGCTGGAAGTACTTGCTTTTCGGATCGTCTGCCTTTGTGTAAGTATCCAATTGAAGTGCTAATCAAGACGGTAGCCGGTTCAGTCGAATTAAAATCGATCATTAATTAAAAAACACATATGACATCACAGTACTGAGAGTTCGAATTTCGTAAAATCTTACAACCGGTTCTTCTTTTCACCTCCTTAGGTGGCGAAATCCAAAAAAAAAATTAGTGAAATTACTTTTCAGGTATTTGAGTTAGCATCAATTTTAAACAAAAAATATTGTCTCTATATAAAAAATTAATTTGGTCGATACACACACACATTATATATATATATATATATATATATATATATATATATATATATATATATATATATATATATATATATCGATTGTGAATTGAAAACACATTTTACCCTTCCTTTAACTCTTTGTGGCTGGATTAGAAAAATTCATTTGAATGGTATTTAGATATTTACATAAGCATTAATCTACAGCCAGCAAAGATCACTTCGATATCTCGATTGATTAGATAGATATAGAGGAAAAATCGAATACACATTTCACGTACTTTCACCTCCTTAATTATCATATTTAGAAACATCTTTAAGTCTTATGTTAGTATTTTGACGTAACCAATTGAAGTAAAATTCACGTCGATAGTCAATTGTGTTTCAGTAATATAGACGATTAATATAGACGGTTTGTCCTTTTTTACTGATTGGGGTCGAATTTAAAAAAACTTAAAATTGTTTTGGGAGTATCTACGTAAGCGAAATTTTGAAGTGAAAGCCAACTCTCTATCCCGAAGGATTTGATAAATATCGGTAGTTAGTCGGAAAGATATTTTAGGTATTTTTATCCCCTTAAATGTTGAAATTCGAAAAATCCTTAAATTGGATTATACTCATTTTATATGTGTTTCCTATTAAAGTAAAAATCACGACGATAGGCCGTCAGGTTCGAGCTCTATCAACGTTCCTGCCAAAATATTTTTCTCTCCTTTTCACCCCCTTAGAGGTAGAATTTCGAAAAATCCCTTCCTAGTGCTCGCCTACGACCTGAAAGGAACCCACACATAAAATGTAACGATTCTTGATTCAGTGGTTTGGGCTGCAGTTTGATATGTCAGTCAGTCAGTGTTCATTAATATATACACACACATACACATAACTAGATAATTTTTGTTAGGTGTACTGTTGCTTACAAAAATTATTAGCTTGGAAATAACAGAAACGGCAAATTAAAATGATAAATTTTAAATAGCCCTTATGCTATGTTCATGAAACAATTTCGATTGTTGTAATAGTCTCGGAAAATGGTTTGGAACTTTTTGTTCTTCTTCGTCCCGTGCTAAGCAGTTAAACGATAATGGGATGACTCGGCTGCCGGTTGAGTAATCATCCTCTTGAAAACTGATTGAGTTCTATTTGCACAACAATCACTGCCAAATAAACACGTAAACACTTGAAGTTGCAGGTGTCTTATCTAACGATAAGTCACTATAAAAGGATTGAAACGACACATGATCTTCACTTAGTTTCTCATATACTGCAGGCAGTTGAAATCAACTTCGAGGTAAATTGAAATATCATTTTGAGTATTTTAATAAGTAATTTCCATTTAGCCTGACTTAAGGTACATAACTATCTGAGCAATGTCAGGGACGATGTACTTGTTATAAGTTTACTGTTAAATTGAATATAATTAGAAAATAATGCACAATTATTGGATTACTTTTCACACATAATTATGTATCCCGTTGTGGTTTAAATAATAATATATCCTTGTTCTTTCTAACGTTATTTTCTTTGTCTCTATATTGTATGTAATATTTTTAGTGATTATTTACTTGAAAAGGTTTTGGTACCCTAATTTTAATTTAAAATAATATTTTCCTTGCGTTCTTTTCACTAAATAACTTATTTTTTTTACATTAAGTTTCCATCATATGCCTTTAATTTATATAAAGTTGGTTTACTTATTATTTTATTATAGTCTATTGACTCCAAGATTTTCATACAGATTAAATTTTTTACTGCAGTTTGTCATTACTTTCAATATCTCTTCCTCTACCAGTAGTATTAAATATACTGCTTAAAGTAAATATTTCTGGGTCGCGGAATTAAGTAAACTCGGAATTGACTCAATTCCGCTTTTTCTTGTATACAGGCCAGAATTAAGTCAACCCGGAATTGATTCAACTCCGGATTTGTACTTTTAACACGAAACCCCAAACGGAATTAAGTCAACTTCGAGTAGGCTCTATTCCGGGTTATAAAAGCTACAGTTTCTAAACCAAAATTTGTACCGGAATTAAGTCAACCCGGAAATATCTCAATTCCGGATTTTAACTATGTAGTTTTCAGCACAAAAATCTTACCGGAATTAAGCCAACTCGGAATTGCCTCAATTCCGTATTTTTCATGTTGGTACACGTTTTGAAACTCACCGGAATTACGTCAACCGGAATAAGGTCAACTTTTGTTGACTTTATTCCGGGTACGTTTCAGTACTGGCGTTTTCTCAAAACGCAGAAATATGTCAACCGGAATTAAGTCAACTCCGAATATTCTGGTATTAAAGTCCGAATATTATGGTACGCTATTTGGCGTTTACAAAAATACCCTAACCCGGAATTAAGTCAACATAAGATTTTTCGTATTTGCAATGCATTTTAAAGCTATCTGATTATTTCTGTGAGTTTTGCGAAAGGGCCTTGAATTTTGACGGAGCTAATTTTTTTTACTCCTATTTCATATTTGACAGTAATTGACTGTTTATATACTGCTTTCATTATTAAATATTTTGTATATCTAAAACCATTTTTTTAGGTTCACAACTCATTGCACAATAATGAAGAAAAAAATCGCATAAAGAAGTCCGAACTGAAATTTCTGAATTCTACAATAAAATATATTACTAAATTGTATTTAGGCTGTAAGAGAGGACTCGAAATCGCAAATATTACAGTTAATTAACAGTACTATTACCAGATGGGGCGTGAGGAATGTTTGGACCTCGGATGGTCTAATTTTCGTGAATCGCGAGTCTGAGGCCCGTATCTACAAGCGACCAGCCGATCTCAGTGGCGCAGTTCGATTGCGCGTCAGTTACGGCGTTCGAATCGGGGTGTTATTTAGGTTAAACAGTTTCGATAGACAACTATTAAGCGTAACCAATTCTAAGAACTTTCTGAAGAGCTTTTAACAGCTTCCCACTCAACATGTTAGCTTACTAGCAAAATTTTACTGTCACGTCGTTTTTTTTTAGATAAGGGTGGTGCCACCCCATTTGAAAATGATTGAGGTGTGTTAAATGTACATATTCCTCACGTTATTATTGATTTAGGTGAAACTTATTGGTAACCATAAATCTGCTTCTGTCAAGCAAGTCGTTTTCAAAATATAACAGTAATTCGAAACTTTTCTCAAACTTTGGAAATGTCTACAGCTATTCCTATGTTATCTGGATCATGGGTTCTTTGTACCAAACTTTCTATTTTGCCTCTGGGATAACCTGTTAAAGTTTGTCGGTATATTTTAGATACACGGCATATAAAAGCCTATATAAGCCGCAGAATTTTGTTATACACTAATATATCTTAAATATAAATATCTACAATTCATATTATATGCAATACTATTTATTTATTTATTATTAACGTCTTTATCTTTAATAATGAATTTAAGGCATCCTGTTTTTCTTACATTTAACCATGAAAATGTCAACAGCCAGACAAATAAATCTAAAATATAAGCATTGCATAAAATAACCTTAATATCTACATTATGAAAACAGTTATCTAGGCTTAACTATAAAAAATTATAACACAACCATAGGGCATAAAAGCTGCGAAATTATTATTTCCACCGTGAATAACGCACAATTTATAGGATCACAGTTTTTAATTGAGTGGGTTAATACCTTGTATCTGTCTTAAATTGATAAGTGCAGTGTGACGTACATAGAAAAAATTTAATTTTTCTATGTCGTACACCTTGAACATCTTCTTTGTTGACTCAATTCCGGGTTGACATAATTCCTTACGATTTTCAGTATGGAATTTGTAGTTTTGTAAGCACAAGCTAGCATGCCATAAAACTCAAACTTTAATACCAGAATATTCGGAGTTGACTTAATTCCGGTTGACATATTTCCGCGCCTTGAGAAAGTGCCAGTATTGAAACGTACCCGGAATAGAGTCAACAAAAGTTGACCTTATTCCGGTTGACGTAATTCCGGTGAATTTCAAAACGTATACCAACATGAAAAATCCGGAATTGAGGCAATTCCGAGTTGACTTAATTCCAGTAAGATTTTTGTGCTGAAAACTACGTAGTTTAAATCCGGAATTGAGTCAATTCCGGGTTGACTTAATTCCGGTACAAATTTCGGTTTAGAAACTATACACTTTATAACCCGGAATAGAGCCAACTCGAAGTTGACTTAATTCCGTTTGGGATTTCGTGTTAAAAGTACAAGTCCGGAGTTGAATCAATTCCGGGTTGACTTAATTCCGGCCTGTATACAAGAAAAAGCGGAATTGAGTCAATTCCGAGTTGACTTTATTCCTGCGCCCCAATATTTCACCTGCTCTTTACTTGGTGTTGCTTAAGTGGACGAGAAACAGAAACATTTTTTGGTTTTGTTTGTTTATTTGCATTTGCTTAGTTCATTTACGTAACACTCGGCAACACTTGTTAGCAGTAGCGATACTAGCAAAATACACCAGTTTGTATATTTCATAATATTACCTAGTTATTTACTATTAAAACCCAAGCAGATAGTTTAGCAACGAAAACAAAAAAATTCAGAACTGAAAAGAAATAGAAAATAACTGTAGTATTTTCAAATAAATTGATATATTCAATGAAATGGTTACCGAAATGTAATAAATTTGTCGTAGTCAGACGTAAGTTACTATAAAAGTATTATTGTTTTAGTCATGAAATTTATTAGATATGTCAATTATCATTTTTAATTTGACTTTGGTCGTTCAATACTTAAAACATACGTGTGTGATTAATATTTTAGTTTATTAAACGATGAATGTAACTATGGGTTAAGATAATTTGCATATTAATACTTCGTCTGTAAATCTAGTATTAGTGCTTATATCGTTATCTCTGTAAATTACTGTTATAATACACCTTTCTTCGGTAAACATTTTTTATTTGTTTAGACATCTATTGAATGTCTGTAAAATAAAGAAAGCGACAGAAAAATGGCTAAAATGGCATCTTTAGAACATTGGAGCTTGGCTTTCAGTTTGTTCAGCAATATCACACTGCCGCACATATATTTGCAAGCTATTAGACTGAAACGAGCGCGATCGGGACTTGAAAGCGAGAGAACTCGAAAGTCGACTCTTGCTTGCTCTCTACTTGCCTCATAGCCTATAAACGTACGGCGCTCAGCTGGAATCTGGCTTCCCCACGAGGATTTCTCTAAAAAAATCTCATATGAAATTATTTTTCTCAGCGAACAATTTCTTCAAAATCATTATACTGATGTTTGCGAGGAAAAATCACATTTCGGAAATTTTTCTGAGAACGAATTACGTAATATCTAATGTTGACACTAAACACAAAAATTACAAATACTTAAACGCTAGGTACCTCGTCGTATGAAGACACCTTATTCAGGGTCTGGGTATTATATTTTTCTTGTCTATGAGAACATTATTTTCAATTCGTAAAAACTAGCAGATATCGCAAATGTTATTTAGAAGTGTCGAAAATTAGTAATTGGATGTAACTTTATTTATTTATTTATTTTCAAAACAAATGACTACAAAACTTTTCTTATGAACATATATACATATCGTTTTTCAGTAGAAAATTAGTCACATTGGACAATAGATTGTTTTAAAGATTTTTGCTATGCATTAAAATCAATTTTTAACTCATCGGCATGTAACGGTTCATTATTCCCTCTCTTGAGCTTAGAAAATAATGCCTGTGAAACTCTCATAAATAGGAACTCACGGCCTAAACATCGTCGGTGGAATAGTCTATTCGATTATAAACAATAGACTCGTAGTCACTGCAAAATAACAGGCAGAATTACAAAAAAATTATACTATTGCAAGCTTGAAACACACCTAATTAATATTTATTAAAGGGGAAAGTATTACAAACTCCTATTGTCTTAACTTACAATGAGAGTAACAAAATTCAAAATGAAATCTTTGAGCTTACTGATGATCGATTTCAGTTGCGTATGAAAATTGAAAACAAAGTGAACAAATTAATACACAAACATATTAATGAGTGTGTATATATATATATATATATATATATATATATATATATATATACACACACACACACACACGCATACATACTATGTCGGCAGTTAACTTGGCGTCTGAGTTACCTAGCGCTGTTATCAAAAGGAGATAGCAAAGATAAACTGATATCCTATTGTCCGAGGAAGCTGCCAGGTTGATATTAGCAGAACAGAAGACATTCGGCGCTTGCCTTCATCCACCACATACGTGTAACATATTTATGAGGTGCAGCAGTTGTGCTCGGGAATATGTACATATCTTGCAGGATAGGTTAAAAATATTAAAATATTACGCAAAGCTACCACCTTTTAATTTTGCCCTATCAAATAATCCTTAGGTTTCGGCCAATTGTTCAGCAAACCAAAATTAATGGAATAGTTAATTTGGTAACTACCGAAAACCATAAAGGATTTAGTTTTTATAAACATATCTGCATAGTAAAAGCAGTTTCATCAGAATAATTTTGCGACATAGAATAGGCTGCTATTGGGTTTATATGTGTAACTTCATCAAAAATTCTAGAAATAAATAATCGTCGCGTTAAAGGCCAACTCATATTGAAGTTAACATTGAGCGAGCTCCTTATGTTTTCTTGCCCCAATTTTTGTGACAGAAATATCACTCGATCGTAGTTATGTTAACGTTGGAGTTAGATTTTACGTAAGTCGTTTAGGCCCTACAGGACTAATAAATATTTTGACATTTTAAAAATGCTTGTTTAGGTGTGACTTTTAATGAACCAATCAAAGATTATTTATAATAAATTTTTTCGGTATAATTCAACATTAACATTCATTTAACCCTGCACGTACCTAAAAAAATATGGCACGTTGGTGCAACCTTGGGTACAAATTTACCTTTTTTTTTTTTTTTTTTTTAGACATTTCTTACAAGTTTACTAATTATCATTCTTAAAACAATTTACAGTGGCATTTTCAACACCGCATTTCGTAAAGACATTAGTCTTGATAGTAACACCCATTACTACGTAATTCTGTCAGCCTCTTAAAAGGAAACGGAAACCTCATGATTCAAGTTAAAAATATACTCTGCTGAAATAAAAAAAAAATCTGAGTGTACATGTTTGACGATTACATAACGGAACTGAAAAAGTTGGCCGAATATCAAGCAGACATTTTAATGTGAAGAGTACTATATTAGTACTAATTTACTATTAGTGATAATACTTTGATTTCAGCGGTAACTTTGACCTACTATGAGTATTTATTTTGGTGCCACTTGGTGAATAAATCTGGGTTGGCACCAGTGGGCCCAGCCCACGAGTTTTGGGTTGTTTTTATTTATTTTTTTCAATAAAACTCACTTGAAAAAAACACGCTCGGGTTTTATTCGAGTGAGTTTATTGTTTCTTCAAAAACTAAATTATTTCGTTTGAGTTTTGTTTTATAGTTAAAATATTTTGTAACCAGGCACTAATTCAGTTATGGTCTGGCAGCTATGCATACATAGTCATCAACTATGCCTATTTAAGGTCTGCCTTTGTAAATAATATAGGCTCTTTACAGTATGTGGAAAGGTGGGATTTATGTTCGAAAAATCGCGCCTGGATTAAAATGTGATTTTCTCCTACCTCGGAAATAAAAATAGTAATGCAATGTTATGTGGATTCTATGTGTACTTCATATATCAATTCAGTGGCTAACTGTCGATGATTAGGGGGTTTACAGCTGGGACGAAGACACTGTATCATTTCTTTGAATGTAGTTATATATGCTGCATTACCGTAAAAGCAATGCTGCTAGAGTAAAATATTTTGCTGTAGATATATAAAAAAAAATTCTGAGCACATGTAGTAATCTGAGCAAAATCGGTAACATTTGTTTGAATTTTTTTGTCCTTTCTGCATTGGCGAGGCGCAAGATGTTTTCAAGGCTAAAGATTTTCAAGCCACTGCCATTATCACTGTTTTTGACACAGCTGGGCTATTTTCACTCAAAGTCGGAGACTGTGAATCTACAAAAGGGCAGCAATTGATTGATTTGAAATTCATGACTCTACATCAACACACTCACTATTCAGTTCAAAGGCTATTGATGGATTAGAACTTCTCTTTACACATTTAAAATATGAACACGGATTCTTTCTACATTCCCAGAAATTTCATCCACACAATGTTTACACTCACTTAACAATACTACTGCCAATAATTTTCAACACTTCAATCCATTCTGTTGCACTTTTGCTTCCTGAATTTGTTACAAAAGGCATTGTACTTACGACCTGCCAGAGTACACCAAGCTAAACCACTTATTTCAGAACCTCATGAACCAACAGACCAAAGTTAATTCTTGTCTAGCTTTTGCTGCTGATTGGAACTTTATTTAACTGTATAAAAATTTGTTTTAACAAAACACAACACTGACTTCAAAAATTCACTTTAAAAAATGCGCTGCAAAGAAAACAATTACTCTATTTTTAGACCACTAAGAATACAATAAATTTATTAGGAAAATAATACACAATTATTGTTATTTTTGGAGTTGGTGCCAGCCAAGCTATTAAGGTATTTTATGAAGTTTCCTAAAATTGACAAAATATATTCAGAGTTACGTAAATTCGATAATGTAGCAATTCCCAATTTACAAATGAACACAACTGCCAAAAGCGACTCATTAATGACCAAAAAAAAACATATTTACAAAAATAAACAAAACCGGGACTTAAAAGGACACCTCGAAAATCTATTGACAAATGAATACACATGTCACGTAAAACGAATCTGAATACATTAAAGAGATTCTAAGCGTCAAGGATCCACAATCTAATACAATTAGAGAAAATGTATAGCATACATGCGCATCAAAAATATAGATATCGGGCACAACTCTCAACGTCTGCCGCATTCGGGTCTCTCACTCAAGGTGCTTCCCTCCCAGCCCAGCCCCACCGTATAGGCCTACACCTGCCGTTGCGCCCCGTGCTGTTCAACGCCGCGCGACTGCTGTCTGTGTGTCGATTAAAGCAAAGCTTATTTGCAGTCAACGTTACATTTCATTAAATTAGATATATACCTACGCTTTTCGTTACACATTTGTTATTATTATTTACTTTTAAGTGCATTTTACTTAGTAGATTATTATTAAGTCAGTGTAATTTGTTTTTACAAATATTTCCCTGTATACACTGAGGGTCGATATTTTCCAAACAGCCACTACACGGCTCTCGACTCTGTGTCGCTTGTTTACCTCGTCTTCTTCTCCCGTTCCCCTGTCCCTGCACCCCTTCGCTGTGAGACGCCAAGTTAAGGGGCCCGCCTCGTGGCACATGTGTATGTGTGAGTGAGGTATGGTGCTAAGGGCGACGTCGTATGGTCCATACAACGGTGCGTCGCCTCTACGCTAAAGGCGCGCAGTCATCGCGAAAAAACAAATTTCCTATGGGACTTTGAGTGGTGGCCCTATTGTTTTATTTACGAAATAACTTTTCTAAAGACAAATGCACTACCCTTAAGTGGTTTTACATATATTCGGCTAGTACATTTTCCGTTACAGCTGCCTGAAAACCCCGTTTCAACACATTTTGACGTGCCCTAAAAGGGGATTTATAATACGTGTGTTGTCTTGAAAGTACTTAAAGGGCAGTTGTCTGAAGTGTGTGTTCTTTTTGTAGAGAAACGCCGTGATCACACGTGTATTAGTTTCGGTGTTAAACTTTTTCTTCAAACACGCTGCAGTGTGATTTTATGGCAACGAGGCGAGCCCCTTAACTGCCGGTCACACACATGTCAAACTACTGTAGGGTTAGAGCAATTAGATATTAAGCATAAGCACACAATATATAGTCTAAATTATTTTGTTATTGACTATGTCACTAAAAGTAAGTTTGAAATGTAACTTTGCTCTGTGTTCGTTTATTTTCAGATGAAGGTTGTATTCGTCGTTGTTGCTCTTTTCGGCCTAGTGCACTGCGATAACAAATGCACTTCATCAAGTAAGAATGTTAATAACATATTTTTGTGGTTGTAAATTCAGTTGTTTAAATGCTCAAAAATGGCTTAACATAACTTACGTGTTTCAATAAATGTGAACAATCGTTTTCCAGGTAGTCCCAGCCTTGAAGATGATTTCAACGACATCACTAAGCTAATTCCAACGGAAAAGGTTAAAAAAGTCACTCAAAAGTATAGTAACGACAATGATGTGAAGGAGATACATCAATTCCTTCAGAACGCTACTTTCGCCTCAACATTTAAGCACGTAATGAGCGAGAAGGTTGTCCAAGACGTAAGTATATATTTCTTGAAAGCATAAGCAGGGTGGCTACCTGTGAAGCACTGCACTTCTTTCTACAATATGTAGAGTTCGTTAAAAACCGTTACCAAAACTACATAAAAATTGGCAGTTAAATACAATTAAAACTATTTTCGACAAATGGGTGTTCGTAATTTGTTGCACTGGAAAGATGTCTTCTATTCAGTTTTTTACACGCTAGAAAACTGAATTTCTGGACAATATAAGGTTATTTTCGTAAGCATATTAAAAACTATATTTAAAGAAACTTTTGCACTGCTGCAAATTATTAACACCCCACTTAAATTTACATTTTAAGTTGTAACTTTCTGTTTCGGTAATTGTCTTGGAACGAGTTCTGCTTAATGAACTGTCAGGAGGTATGTTCTACAGGTACCTACCATACTTCTATATAAGTAAACTATTGTATAAACCTACATATTATATTAATTAAGACCCTGCTTAGACAAACAGGAATGCATGCACATTATGATATGAAGGTGTTGCCAAATTATGTTTAAGAGAATATTGTTTTATGCACAATAGTACACATTATTTTCATAAGGAAATCCACTCATACCTAATTGCCGTTGTTGTGTGAGGTTATTTTATTTTTCGTTTCAGTCAGTTACAGCAAAATAACCAATTTACCTGCTCAAGTTAATACTGAAAGTATATTATGCAGTTGTAGTGCTTAAGAGTATTGTGACAGCGAAGCGATAAGAGCCAGAATACCACGCTCGACGAGAGACATATCGTATCTATTCACAATTCACGCAAATCTATTAGACTTTATATTTGATTTGGATGTACTATTGAGACCGCATATTCGGTCTCGCTGGGCGGTATGTTTGATGCATTCTTCTATGCCCGCCGGACGTGCGTAAATTAAACAAATAATTCCGGCATCTTGTAAGCAGTGTGAATAAAGATGGCTTCTCGGAAAGTTGTGTTACTTGTCTCGATCCTCCGTTGTTTTTTTTTTTTTTTTGTTGAAAAGAACAGCATTCCACAGTAAAGTAAACGATCCCGTGCGTTACGCACTGTACGTCTTACTGTGAATTCTAGTGCACAAACGGTTCATTTTTAAAACTGTGTTCATAATATGTGCGTGAGTATCGTCCGCACAAAATATTTACCTGCAATTTTGCAGCATATATGTTCTAAGCAACCTTAAACATCATGGTACGTAATGCTTGACATCATCTCGTTATTCGTAAGGCTGTTTCCGAATTCTCTTCAAGTGTACTTGACATGGACCTGTGAAGGTTATATACTCCATGCTAAAAGTTAGTTAGAATTTTCTAAATCTATTTCAGCTGTATTGAATGTAAAAAAATGTGCGATATAATTTTTTATCAATTTCTCTTCGTACGTGGTAAATATTTTCTGGAATTGAATTATTTTATTAAATATGATCGGAGTGTACTTTTATTTTATGATTTCTCTTTTTTTTTCAGTTGAACAGTGAAAAGTTTTCATAACTATTTTGTACTTTAATTAATATTCCATAAAACGTTATAAATACATTAACGTACACATAGTTTCGTTTAAATAGTATTTTTATTCTGTTAGATACTGATATTGGCACCAGTGTCAATTATGAAAAGTTGTTGACCTGCCCTAATATTCTCTCAACAAGTGTTAGTACGATTACTTGTGCACTAACGCGAATATACTAACTGTTCGCATTCAACCTTACTTCTCTTCTGCTTTCAATAATTTATCGTGAGTAAATAGTTTGTTTGATGGATTTGCCAATGAATGTTTTATTCAAATGTATCGTTGAAATATTTTCGTTAGAAGCTGACAATGTCGACAATATCAGGCTTGAGTTTTGCGTGTTAGTACTAGTTACATATCTCCGTCTGCTACGGGGATAGAATTATTGTATTTGTCAGACCATTCACCTTCCACCACGCAGGAGTTCCCGGTGGGGTCGCTGGCAATATACACGAGGAAAACGTTGTGGACATTGTCGTTTACCAGCGATTTTTCCCGGCGTCCTCCCGTCCCCTTGCATTCCGCTGTTTCTGTTGACTCATATCTACTCAAACAAAGTATTACCTTTAATTTATAAAGGAAAGCGAGGTGCACTCTGCATTTAATTTTCACTGCTATTTTACATTTACGAATAGCTAGCTATAAAACATTTAAGACAACTGATACTAAGTACACCACGGTTTTATACATAAAAATAATTTTTCTGGTCAAGGACTTTACTATAGTTGAAGTTAATTATAGGTAATAATGAATTACGAGACGATCTATTGCTGTAAAAAGTTCGTGTTATTTTATTGGTCTGAATATATAATTGTATCACTGCATTTTTTTTCTTCTTAGTATGATGTGTATACTAAGACGTTCTGATGTGTGTTTGATCGGTGCAGCTAGTAAAGTTCCTGTGCGCGAACGGAGTGACTATGGTCGAGCACATCAACAAAGTGAACGACCTACTGGGGTTCCCGCAAATAGGAGCGACGCCGGTCGTCAGCAGGGACAGCGAGCCGGGAGTCCGCACCTTCAAGGCACAGCTGCAGGAGATAGAGGCACTGCTGCCCCTCGCACAGATGAAAGCCGTCTTCGAGCAGAAGAAGAAGTCTAGTGTTGCCTTCAAGGCCCTCTACGACAAGATCCACAGCAAGGAGTTCGCTGTAAGTTCTCCTAACACCTGATTCGCCTGTTTGTTCCCTGAAACAGAAGCGCCAGTTATATAACCTAAAGTTCTAAGCCCACTCTAAAAATAGTTCGTAAATTTGCCTCACGTGCATATAGGAGCGCTTAGAAAGTAGGTATGGTAGAATTGTTTCCCAGACATCCAGGGTAGCGCTCATAAACTTTTTTATAGAACAGTCAAATGTATAATAAAGTTACCAGACTTGTATTGCAACAAGTGTAAAAGTTTGCACATTTACAAGGCGGAAGTATGGTAACTGTCCCATACTGCGTTTAGGTTAACTACTTCGTAAACATTTTAGGAAGTTTTTTTACAGTACTATCTTAAACACTTTCCTGTGCGCAGAACTTAAAAAATAAAGACATGTCACAGAATGTTGTTAAGGAAGACATACGAAATTTTTGAAAAAATAATTTTTCCCTTCGTGGCATTGTTTGCAAAGACAGCTGTCTGCCATCGTAACAGTTATGAACGAGTAATTAAGAAAAATCGATAAATTTTTAAAATGATAGTAAACAAAGGTTTTGTTAGATTCTTAACGTAATGTCGGGTGCCGGTGATAACCATTCGTTCCCACAAAAATGGCCCTCCTACACGGATATATGACACTAAATTAAGATTTTTTTTGTTCGCGTCGCGTGCCAACTTCTGCAGTTTGTAGGAATAAAATTTCGGTGTTTCTATATTTAAACATAGGCAAGAATTAAGTGTTTGAAGCGTTGAAGCGGGTCAGTTTCAGTATCAATAGCATTAGAAAACGTAAAATATTCCATTCATTTTATTAGACAAAATATCCTTTTAGATTTGATTCAGTTTAAGGAGCAACCAGTGGTAATAGAAGTGGTATACACATATACATTCTCAAATCAATTTACTAAAATCATTGCCTTAAACAGCAATTTTCGTGTCACACCAGTTGCAGTAAGATACAAATTTCGCCAATTTATGTCTTGCTATACGAGTTGAAGAATTTTAAACGTCAAAGAGCTGATGTGTGGTACATTATTAAGTAGAAATTAATTAATTACAATAATATCTGGAGTAAGATTGATGATAAGACATAGCGTACATTGAAATATATCGATATTAGAACAATTTAATTATGGAGTAAAATTATCAGAATATAAAACCAATTTCCGAAGAGTCTTAGATATTACATAATGGGAATACAATTTCTGTGACTGAACATTTAACTTAATTTGGTAAAATCTTTATTATAATCAAATTCTGATGTGTCATAATATAAATGCTTAGTTGTTTCAATTTGATGGTTAACTTTGAAAAGATAATTAACTTTGTTATTAACTATGCACCTTAAAAATGACGGCGCAAAATGTTTAATGTTTTAGTTGAATAAAATATATTGTAGTCATTTTCGAATACACCCACTTACATTCATTACTTACGATATTATTTTCAGAAACGTTGGTGAAATTTTTTTTACAAAAATAAGAAACTCAGTATTATTCAGTATGGCAGTATTACATTAGTGCAAACATTCATTGTAAATGATTTATTTACTTTAAAAACCTAACCTAGAAAATAATCACTTTGTTTAGTTATACGATACTGGTAAAGATACGGAACTTTCATTTTTTGTCAGATTAAAAAAAAAAATACGTTTTAATTTTTTTTTTCAGGCAATGATTCAAGAAATCAAAGCTCTTCCCTCTAACCAGCAAGGCAATGAGTTCTTGGCCCAACATGGAGTGGATGTAAAAGACTTGTTCAGAGTTATCCAAGAACTGATCGGTTGGGTGGAAGTATATGAACCTTAAATTGTTTCAAATTTGTAATAATTAATAAATTGTTTTACTAGACATGTACTGTATATACATTGCAACCTATTTCTGACACTTCTAAAAGTCATTTGTCAAAAAATGATCAGTAGGAACGAAACATTAAGTGTACATAATGTGTGATGAATAGAGCCCACGATTTTTGGTGAAAAGAATTCTGCAACCATTTGTTTCAATGTCTTATGTGCACATATGCAGGTCTGCTCCGTGGTCAGTGATTGGTTGTTTTATAACTGTCAGCGTCTCGGGGTGTTACCCGCAAATTACAGACGTGTGGTGTAGCAGTAACCATGTTCCTGTTGGCACAAGTCAAATGAGCCACGTCTGTGCAATTGTACATTCTGCCAATAATCAAGAAGCAGACCTGCAGATGTGCACGTAAGGTATCGAAACAAACTGTTGCAAAATTCTTTTCACCAAAAATTGTGGGCTCTAGTGATGAATATCACGACAGGAAAAATAACATATCTCTTTTTTAAAACTATTTTAACAGACGCCGATAATAAACAAGCTTTCTGTGCATATAGTAAAAAGAAGCTGTTCTGAAGTTCAGTATTATATTTGAGGAGAAAACATTCAAAACCAGACATGTCCAAAATCCCGAAAAAGATTAAAATGCTCTTTAAATATAAACAAGATGTGTTACATACGAGTATGAAATCAGGTTTCATAAAAAAACACATGTCTTATTGAGTTGGGTATGTTTATTCTCAGTTAGTGCTATAAAATATGATGTTTATTCATTTTTTTCTATAGCTAGATAAGGTGGACATGTCTGATTTTGGATGATTGCTCCTCATTTACAGAAAAATTATTTGTTTATCACTTGACGTATTTTCTACACATGTATAGATGATACTGAAAGACTGGCTTACATAAAAACTCATACCATTCTACTTAACCTGGAAAAGTGATATTTCGAAAGAAGATGGACCGCAGAGTTTGGGCTAGTCCTAGGATTTTTTTTTTAAACCACGTTAGGGGGTAAAATGTGTTTTCGATGAACTGTCGATATAACTCGAACTCAACGTGTTACTTTAGTCATTTTGATGATACACTTATATAATTATACGCAAGGCAACTTAAGTATTCTTTTCATATTCAACCTGCAAAGGGGTGAAAAGACGCAAAGTGTATTCGATTTACCCTTAATGTGTACAGAACCCTTAGATTCAAGGAGTTGGTTATCGCTTGAAAATGACGATTACTTAAACACCTTAAAACAAATCTGAGGCGTTTTCAAAATAGGTCTTCAAGGGGTGAAAAGAGATACTTTTTTATGTGTCGCCAATATAGCTATAACACAACGAGCTATCATTATGTTTTCACTTAAATAGGAACATTATACACGTGCCTAGACCTGAATTGTACGAAATTTAGAAATTCTGTCCCCAAAGTGGTGAAAAGACATTATTTGTTTTAATAATTCCGTCTTATCTGTCGAACCTGTCGAGATATCGATGTGGATTTTCTCAGTATAATGCTTGTGTAAATCATCGAAAGTCATTTTTAACGTATATTTTCTTTATTCTTCTGAAATGGGGTAAAATAATATAATTATTTTCCCCATATATGCTGTAATATTGAAGTGTTTATACTGTGACGAAGCTGAAAATCGTGATTTTCTTTAGAATTAAATTTTTTTATTTTTTTCTTATGATGCAGCCTATTTTCTGATAAGTTTCTTTTATTTCATGGTCTATTCCCATGTTGGGAGTGAGTATAGTCGAGTTTTTGTGGTAAAGTATGTAGGTTTTTTTAGATATTTTTAGGCTTGTCCTGTATAAGTAGTTTGTCTGTGTTTCTCGAGAACTCGGGCCGCAGCCGAGCGCTTGGGCGGGCGGA
>PNEQ01114220.1:0-38499 GCA_003012365.1 Medauroidea extradentata
TGGTACTTTTAGAAATTTATTTTAAACACAAAAATATTTTATAATGGGTTTGTATATGCTTCAAGCCGTAGACGGTGACGTGTAGTTTTGATGAGATTTTTTCCATTTCATTATATTTACTGGTTTTCAAGTTTTGTATGAAGTGAAAATATGCAAATTTTGACTTTGAAGTGACACTACGGGATAACTGGCCGAGCTATTTTTTTTTCGTTAGACGTTAATGTACTCTTAGGTAATGCCTACAAAACTAACACTATTTCATACAAATATAAAATTATGATTTTTCCACACTTGAACGCCCTTAAGGGCGCAGCCTACCGTGCGTGAGAGGCTCAAAGGCGAAGGAGCAGTAAGGTCGACCTTGAAGCGCGCATCAAATGCCGCGTCGCCTCAACAAGCAAAGTGCTGAACTAGCGCGCAAGCTTCCCGCCGAACAGTTTTTACTGTGTGACACTAAGCGGTGACCATATAATTTTACTGGTGGAAAGTCTGCAATTAAGTTCAGTGCAGGTGGCAATCTGAGTTTCACACACATCCGGTTGTTACATTTTGAAACCCGTAAGTCTGAAAAGGCCGTTTTTAGGAATGTTGGAGGGCTTAGTAAAAGTGTTTTTAATGAGCGTGGCGTCTTAACAATGAGGTTCCGACCTTGCCTGAAGTTTGTTTTCTTTTCGTGCGTTGGTACAATGGGTACACGTGGAATATTTTCGTAGAAAAAAACCTGTTTACGAACACACTGCAACGCATTTGAAGCGCAGGTAGGGAGGCCCCTGAAGTAACCGGATTTTTTTTTTCTTTTAATTTCTCCATAGGCCCTACTTCAAAATTTGGAAACATATATTTAAAAATGTAACAATCGGGACTTGGCTAAATACCTTACCTTTCGTTACGCACATTATATAAGAATCATCAAAGCGTACTTATGGAATCACCAAGATAATATAAAATATTATATAATAGTTACATTCCACCATGCAATAAAGATTAAATACAACCTACTACCAATTTTGTATCATAATATCCACCTAATTGTAGAATGTAATGTTTCTGTAATCTATCTGTAATTCATCACAACCTTAAGGGGGATTGATCCCTGTCAGTTCGGTTATACGGCTTTTCTTATAAATCAGGGAATATACACACATTGTTTTTCTTTTTTCACGCTGACAAGGCATAGATTATTGTTTCATTCACTTTTTGGAATCCATATGGTATTGTTTCTGTTAATGTTGCGGCCTCTGTAGTCGTTCCCGTAAATAAAGCAATTGTTCCTTTTCAGCTGTTTCCCGTTGCAAAATAATGAATACATTATGGTTCCAACAATTAAGGAAAATCGATTAAGTTTGTATCTATGACTTGTGACAAAAATTTTGATACATCGACTGGAACGGAAGTTATCGAGAAGAAACTGATAAATCCAAGGTGGTAGGGATTAACACCCCTTAATTTATCATACGAAAATTGATAATTTTTACAATAGAGACGACACACCCTTTTAAGGCCTAAGGTTCTTTACGGATAGACCCAAAAATGTGGGCCTGCTACATCTACCCTTTGTGTTCACTACGGAACCTAAGAAATGTAACCTTTGGAAACGAAAATTCCCTGCAATTAGATATGCACGTTTCAGCGCAGAACGCTCGCAAACCTGTAACGGATTCGTAAAAAAACTAGTTCCGTGTTTCAAAGTGATATTGCGATTGTAATATTTTACATAATTATCACATAGTTAAGCGGCTTTAAAATAGAACTTAATGTAAATAACAATGTTCTTGAGATGAACTACAATGGTATATTAGTTGCGCATACATACAGCACACTCTAAAAAATAGTTTGTATTGTTTCCCAGACATCCATGGTAGCACTTCTAAACTTTTTTTTTATAAAAGTCAAATCTAAACTGAAGTTACCAGACTTGTGTTGTAATCAAGGGGTGGAAGACCAATGCTGATGGACTTTCTCCATGTGTTACTAAGGTTAATTCTACTACAGGTTAGAAAGATCAATCTTATAAGTTTGACACAGGGAAAATTTATGCCACTTGAACGCTGGTATCGCT
Source organism: Medauroidea extradentata (assembly GCA_003012365.1). NCBI lineage: Eukaryota > Metazoa > Arthropoda > Insecta > Phasmatodea > Phasmatidae > Medauroidea > Medauroidea extradentata. Next base: position 2,060 of record PNEQ01114220.1, read on the forward strand.
AGTGCACCAAACTGACCAATCACAGAACTTTCCTGAATTTTAAGTTTCATTAAGTTGATGATTTAATGGCGCGGTATACCGCAATTTTATCGCCATTATTTTATTTTTTATTTGTACCAGATATTTTTTTTTCTTATTTTAGATACAAAATGTGACTAAATTTGGCTCTTATGAAATTTTTATCTCTCATATTTTTCGCGGAGTGGCTTGTTAAAGTCATATTTTTGCATGTTTCCGTTTAAACGACTACACTAAAACCAACTGATATACCAAACTCAAAAAAATCACAGTGGATAAAGACATTGCAGGCTACAATGACATGCTCCTAAAATCAAAGAAGAAAAATTATATGAATTTTAAAAAAATTCTGAAACTAAAAATAAAAATTTAAAAAATTCAATAATTTTTTTAAAAATTTTATGAGCATGTCATTGTAGCCTGCAATGTCTTTATCCACTGTGATTTTTTTGAGTTTGGTATATCAGTTGGTTTTAGCGTAGTCGTTAAAACGGAAACATGCAAAATATGACTTTAACAAGCCATTACGCGAAAACTATGAAAGATAAAAAAATTTCATAAGAGCCAAATTTAGTCAAATTTTGTGTTTAAAATAACAAAAAAAATATCTGGCACAAATAAAAAAAATAATGATTATGAAAATTGCGGTAGACCGCGCCCTTAAATCGCGAAGTTGGTTTCTTTTCACTTTAAAATTAAAATAAACGGCTAATATAATTTTAAGTTTATTTAAATTTAATTTTACTACGGTTTCGTATTTTTCTGGTCTCTTAGCGATTGAAGCGAAACTAGTGGCAGAAATTTTCTCTGTTCCAAGCTATCCCATAAGAAAACGCATTTTCTTTCTACCCTGTAATAGAATTAACCTTAGTATTACCAAATTGAATGGCGCCATATTGCAGGCCATAACATGCAATGCTCTATACCAACGTTATACTTTGTTGAAAAAAAAACCGTTATCACCACCCCAGCTAAAGTACACAATTCTCTATCTTCGCCTGCAATATGTCAGCGTTCAGTCTGGTCACGTAACAAAAGAGCAGTGTAACAGTCTAGTTCTTTTAAAACGTCTTTGGTTGTAACAACTGTAAAAGTTGGCATATTTACAAGGCGGGGGTATTGCAACTGTCACACACTGCGTTTAGGTTAATTACTTCCTAATCATTTAAGGGAAGTTTTTTTTTACAGTGTAGGTACACTTCGAGGCACGGCAGTCAGGCGAGGACGTCTTTAGCTACGTCGGAGAGCTTCAAAACTGCATTTATAACGTTCGTGATATGTTAACCAGTAGCATTTCGTAATCATTAGACTGATTGTACGTGAGGAAAAGGCCTTCGGGCTCCGCGTCAGTCACATTATTGGGTTACTTTATTTTCCGATTTCATTAAATTCTGAGCAGAAAAAATGTGAAATGTACCATTATAGCTAGAATTATAACAACTTTTCGCTACAGTACAAGCGACGCAGTCGAACGTTTAACGCATATTTAGAACACAGGCATTGCGAATATAAAAAAAAATATATATATATATATGTACTATTGCGATATACAGAAGTCATGCTCTAACAGCAAATTTCATATTTTTATTCTCAAAATAAAAGAAAACTAATTCAATAATGCTACTAAACCGAGCCTTGATTCATTACATATGTCATTGCTACTCCATAAATATACCAATACGATTGTCAATCTGTCCAGTAGGCCCTACTCTATTAAAAATAAACGTTTTCCTCCAAAAAAAATCTGACGACATGACAAATTTCAGAAGTGAAAAATACTTGAATTCTTCCACGAGACTGGATTTACATAAAGAGCCAAGGCGTGGTGTGTTAATTTTGTACGGTGTTAACTTATGAAAGAATAAGTAAATAATGCACCTAGTATTTGCCCGTAAAGGGAATTATAGACGGAGTGATGCTACGTGGAAAATCGACTGAATTTCTCAATATATAAAATAAAACATCAATTGGTTTAAGTAATGACAGTATTAATTGCGTCATAACAATGAAAGAACAAGAGCAGATTTTAATTTTATTTAAAAAATAAAATTTTAAAATCAATTTTACGGTAGAATCACTACTCCCGTATTCATTTTACAGACATACTAAAACACAATTTTTACTTATTTTTCCATAAGATATCACTACTAAGAACTAATGCAATTCCTCCTGATTCATCCTGTATATAACTACTACAATAGGAAAAATAAGCTACATAGTAACATTGATTATCGCTGAGATGTTTTAAATGTCACTCCATAGGTTCAAAATAAAATATAATAACCAAACAATATTTTTATAGGTCTCAGTCCTAAATCAGCTAGGAGACTGACCTTTAGGTTACTTTATTGACCACGAGAACAATTTGAGAGCATAAAATGTGAGAATTTAGGGTTGAAATTTACTAAGGTAGCGTAGCACACTTAATTCCTAAATAGTTACGTAAATTAGCCTGTTGTTATTTAATTAAGCTTAATTTTCCTTTATTTCAACTGAAACTACAAAATAATATATATCTACAGCAAGTATTATGCGACGTAAAATAAAATATTGCCAGGTTATTTTGTATGTTAACTAACAAAATACCAACCAATTTATTTCTTAAAAAATACTTTTTTTTGTAGTAAGGTTGTGAACAAATCAATGCAAGCTGATAGCAAGGTTCACTTTTCGGACGCATGCATAATTCCCTCGAATAACTACGTAAACGTAATGAGATGAAATTGTATTCTACCAGTTCTAATGGAGTGACTTTTAACAATGGCCTAAGGGGTTTGAATAAGGGAAAAGTAACAACATAACATCGAAATTCCATCAAACTTTTAGTTTCCGACTTTGACGCATGCAGGGGTGGTATTTGACGATCAAAAATACCTACCCTAAATTTCCAAAATTAGCAGCTTCGCACATGGCTTGAGTAAGCGTATTTTTAGGAAATATGAACATGTTTTGGCGTAGTGGACATGTTTCAACGTGTATTACTGCATTCATGTTGGGCGTAGACTAAATTTAAATATTTTCTTATCCACTGCAAAAAAAAATATATTAATCTAAGAGAATGTCTGCTTTGACATACGTCATATTCCGTTGCCGTGTAGGGGCTGTATAAATGGCACAACAATATGCCTTTTTTACATGCGAAGCAAAGTTAATTAAACATAACTAAAAATGACAAATTAGAACTTTTTGCACGCTTTCTGTCATTCTATAAAATTTTATACAATGATGCAATAATTAAGGCCATGCTGTATTGTTTAGCATTTTTTTGCTATAATAATTTTTTTTACGCTGAAACGAGAGCAACTTTAAAAATATGTTTTGACAGTTTTGTTTAAAATGGTTTTGGCAGTGATAAATATTTTTTCAAAACATATTATACGATTTTGACTAAAAAGTCAATTAACCAGAATTTAGTTAGTTACACAATCAGTCAATACTATAGTATTTGCTGTCTTGCAAAAAAGTCAGTTAACATTGAAAACTATTTCAAACCAAAGAGCCAAACAGGTTTTTGATATCTACTCTCGTTTAGGCGTAAAAAATAATATAGCTAAAAAACAAGTGAGCCTGGCCTTAACTACAACTAAATCTTACGCCTCACTAAATATTTGACGTCGCTACAATATTCACTGCACTCAGTAAATTTACGTCGACGGTGTAAAATACTTTGCCTTCGTTACGGTTCTTGCTATGATTTGAATACAAACAATGCAGAACACATCAAGGGCCTGCACGTCATTCCAAGGTTTTGTAGCCGTAGTAGAAAGAAACTGATATTCACGGAAAATATACCCAAGTCTACAAAGCGTATAAGACATAAATAACCCGAAATCCGTATCGGCAAACACTACCTTGCGTCTATGTACACTTCACACTGTTCGGGTCGCGTGAAAGTAAATTTACTGTATAACAAAGTCACACAATTCCGTAACATTCAACGGAGTAGCCAGGACTTACGGAAAGGATGGGGGGAAGGGGGTTAATATGAGAGTAATACAATGAACACTAACCCATCCCTTTATTTAAAGCGGAGCGTCTGGGTGGCAAATTTGGATTTCACAGGTGAAAAATAGTATTATTTTAGCAGTTTTCTAAACGAGACACTGAATATTCTACTGGTAAAAACATTTAAAATTTTTAAATAATTATTTTCAAAACTAGCCACGACGGGCAAGAGGGGTTATAACCCATATTCTTATCCACCCCCTCCACCCCGCGCCATGGCTACGTCTTTGGTAAGTAAGGACCATGGTTTTTCGAGAAAATAATTTTGCCCCAGTTTGTTTCAGTACCTCACGTGCACATGTGCAAGTCTGCTTCATGGTTGTTGGCAGCGTGTCTGTATGAAGAGCCGTATATCATTTGTCTGAGCCAATTACAACAAAGTCTCTGCAACACCTCACGGCTGTGATTTGCCAGTAGAATCCCAAGGCACGCGAGAGTTAAAATATCCAATCACTGACCGCGAAGCAGAACTGCAGATGTGCACGTAAAGCACTGAAACAAAGTGGGGCAAAATTATTTTCGCGAAAAACCAGGGTCCCTACCGATAAGGTTTCATGGCCTGCATAATATTTTCCACGAACGCCAATAATTATTCCATTTAACTATTGATGCCCACGATTTTAATCACATAAAATTAAAAACGCTGATTCAAGACATATTACGTTGTGCTTATTCATCTCTAGTAAGAGCCTACACATCGAAAAATGAACCAAACATAGTCACTAATGTGATTAAAAAAATTCTCAGTGAAATTGCTGCTTCATGTGCATGACACAATATTGTTATTTAAAAATCCGCGTTACACGTATCTCAGTATATAAATCACGCGTTTCTAGAGAGATGTGTCTAAATTGTTGTTGCTAGAAACACGTTAACCCACCAAGTAGAGGGCAATGCCTGCATAAATCGTCACTCTAAATGTTTAATTTTAGATTTTAGTCTGATTACGGTAGAGCCAAAAAAAAACTATACGCGAGCCAGTACACGCAGACAAACGCCAATCACTGTCAAATAAATAAAAAAAAAATGCTGACGTTTTATTGTATATTACAAAAAAATTGCCGAGATAAAAACCAAGGCGCAACTACGTGCGCGGAAAACAAAAAGAAATCGCGCCTGAAACGTCATATCGCATTCGCCTTTAACATTCCTGACCTGTTGCCGCAATTCGTATATTACGAGCGCCGCTTGAAGGGACAGAGAGTTGGGTCGTGTTCCAATTGGTTACTATACCATACAGTGAGGATACTTTTGAACCCTCTTGGGTAACTTAGCACCACCCCATTAACTTCATTCCATACAACCATTCTAAGAAACTCTTCACACTATAGTATTATTTATTATTAATCCTGTGACTGGACAACTCTTCATAAATTTAAGAGTACATATTTAAATGAAAAAAAATATCATGCAGTCCTAAGTTACCCAGAAATTGGACAAAGTAACTTCATTATACGGCAGTACACTAAATAATCATGTGACCAGATTATTTTCTACATTAAAATAACGACATCTTAAAAACTTTGCCAAAAACCAAACGTTAAAAGGCGCATTAATAAAATACTAAATCACAAACAGGAAAACATGCTCCCGGACACTGTTCCAATTGACGACTTTGGCTAACTGAGATGTCAACTGACCACATGATTGGCTTAGAAGCCAAGGTGTACGAGTGAAACACACATCTTCGCTTCTCAGACCAACAGCATGTTTTATGACAGCTGTTTTTGTAAACCAACACCAAAGTATGTCCCAAGAGACTGTGTCACATAATATATATCTCCCGGCCACAAAACTATTAACTTTACATTTCAACTACCAAAATATGCACTAAACTCATATTTTTTTGAACACGTAATTACTACCCCTTGCCATCTAAGCCATTCAGTTTGTTTAGTAAAGAACTGTTTGAACGATTAATATCTAGTTGTTACAAAATAAGACACCTCACTAAACACCTATCACTGACCCAACGCTGTAATTTAACTACAAATATTACTTGGTTAAAATCACCAAGTTGGAATACGAAACTGGGCGGTGTATCAATATACACTACGTGAACTAAGCGGTCACGTGACGCACTTTGTATAGCGGCTTCACGTTCTAGTGAGCAGTTTTTTAAGACTGTCCCAAAATAATTCAACAGGAATTAGTGTATTTTATTGCAGTCCAAGTGGTATGTTTAAGAGTTAGGGCCACGAGCCAATATTTCTATATAGCTTTTACGATAACTGTTTTTTTTTTTTTAATCCTAAACAAGAGCAGATATTGAAAAATTAGTGCACAGTTTTGTCATAAACAGTGCATACTACGCTAACAATTCGTTTCCAAGACAAAATACAAAATAGTTTCAACTAATTATGCAATTAAGGAAATTCTCATTAATGAACTAATCAGCTAAATCTAAATAATTGTTTGTCCAGAAATTGACTGCATAGTAAAAACGATTTATAACAAAGCTGTGAAACAGTTTTTCGATATCTGCTCTCGATTAGGAATTGAAAAATAATTATCACGAAAGAAGTAGAAATGATATACCATGACCTCTAGGGTGTTCAAGTGCGATAGTGATAATTTTATATTTTAATGAAATTACGTTAGTTGTGTAGATTATACTTGTGAGTGCAGTTTCCTATTACCAAACAATTTTTTCTCTCAAAGTTTTCTCATAACGTTAAGTCAAAGTCAAAATTTGCAAGTTCTGCTGCCATGCGAATAGTGAAAACCATTTAACTTAACGTACGTGAAATAATGCACAGTAATATATCATACTGTGGGCTAAGTAATAAAACAATTGAGAAAAATCCCGCTAACTGTAATTTGTGTTTTTAAAAATTGCTGAATTTACAACTGTACTTTTGCGATTTTTAATTTAAATTAATAATGTAACGTTGTGGTTTGTTTTACGGGCGCCGTCTACTAGAATCGTGAATAGGCGCGCAGACCTTTAACAATCCTGATTTCATTTGAAAACCATTCAACATGTTGTCACGCGGTTAGGCTACGAAGAGCATTTAAGGATCTTAGTACAGGTCTATAATATTGCCATTAACTGTTATCGTTCCTAACAAGTATTTTTTTGAGTGTGAAAGTGACCGAATCGGGACTTTTGACGCTGATTTTTATGCAAGAGTAGTCAGTTTTACGATATTCTGAATATTATAGACCTGTAGTGCGACTCTTTCCCTTTCGTCGCGTAAGATAAAATGATAGTGTTGTCGCTGAAAGTCCCATAGGATAAACGGTTCGGCGGGAAGCTTGCACGCTAGTTCAGCGCTTGGCTCGTTGAGGCGACGCGGCATTTGATGCGCGCTTCAAGGTCGACCTTACTGCTCCGTCGCTTTTGAGCCTCTCACGTGCGGGTGGACGGCGCCCTTAACAGTGAATTATTTTGTTTAAGTAGGTTGATTGGTTTTCACTATTTGCATGGCAGCGTAACAAGCAAATATTTACTTTGATGCACCGCTATGAGAAAACTATGAGAGCTAAAATTGTTACGTAAGAGTAAAATGTACTCACAAGTATCGCCTACAAAACTAACAATATTTCATAAAAACATAACATTGTGATTTTATCGCACCTGAGCCCCCTTAAGGCGCGTTATATGAAGTACGTATTGTAATCAAATGGCAATTTAAACAGCAACACAGTAATTGAGTAGGTCATTTAAGAAAGGAAAACACCCAATTGTTTTTCACAAAAAAAATCGTCCACCTGTGGCCACATGAAAAATCGATATATTATTCAGAAGTAAAATGTATCAATTCTAAGCCTCAAGTCCAGAAATATGTTTACTCCTGTGTGTAGCGGCATCTATTATCTATCTTTGATTTGGTGTAATTATGGTTTTGTAAAAGATTTTCACCTTAAAGTGGTAAGTTAGCTTCACTTTCAACATTGTCACTTTGAAAGGACTAGATTACTTTAACTCAGAACAATTTGTTACATGTGTATTTGATATTACGTCTTATTTAAGCAATTGGTAGACTGCATACGCCTAATAATAATAGTAAAGATGTAACATTAAACGAATACACCACTGGTTTTAAAATAAAGATAGGCTATTTTGTTTTCTTCTATTAAGACTACAGTATACTCCTGATGAACAAACTAATTGTTTTAAAGCTCTAATAATTGTTTTAGAGTATAAATCAAATATGTTTGAAGAACCAATTTAATGGATGTGTTCTTTAAAACGATTGTATTAAATTTGTTTTATGCGTTAAAATGCAATTTGTAAACAGTGGTAGAAAAAAAACAATATCCATTTTTCTATCACCGTTTACAAATTGCATTTTAACGCATAAAACAAATTTTGTGCAATCACGTTAATGTACACTTAAATTGGTTCTTTAAACAAGCATTTTTTATTTATACTCTAAAACAATTATTACAACTTTAAAACAAATAATTTGTATATCTCGTGTTTAGTGCAGTCTTAAAGTATTTTCACGTCACTAAGCTCTTTCTTAAACGACCGATTCAATTGTCGGAAAGACTACAAACAACTGAAATTAAAAATTCAGCCAGGCCCTTACAACGTATTCACTTCACCGTGAGTAGCCAGTATTTGTAACGAACACTGCTAAATACGAAATATTCTAGAACGTTCCAACACAAATTACTCAACGCTACCAATCGGAACACGACCTGGGGTACCCGCTGGCCACGTGACGCAAAAGCCCACACGCACACAAACACACAGCACGGCAATGTTTACATACACCCTGGCACAATCACACAAACACACTGGCTACACATAAATGAATAACTAGAAAAACCTAACTCTACAACAAGCACTAGCACGTAGGTTCTGGAATTCGAGCGTCATATCTCACAACCGGGCTAACCTTCGATTACAATTAATTTCCCACATTCTTCCATGACAACCGCATTACCGGCGGCAAAATACCTTAAAATACATATCCTCTACAAATTATATTTGTCCTCCCGTGAGCGTGGCCTAGTAATTTATTTGCACTAGATAAAATAAGCCTTTAAAAACAGCTGTTTGGACTTATGTAAATTAATTTTACTAACATTCTGAACAGCCCATGATAACATCACTGAAATACTAATAACTTATTTGTGATACAGGACCCCAGAATACTAAAGGGTTTCATCAGCTTTAAAGAATGAACGGTGACCTTGAAAAACTAACGACGTAGATAAGTAAATACAAAAATTTAAGTTATGGTCATCATGCCAGAAAATCAGAACGCGTAAACTGCAAACAGGAAAGATTGCGAACGGTATAGAAAAAAGGGGCAGGTAATCGTGGCAGAACGCGCAGCTCAACGCACAGGAACAAATAAAAAATAAATAAATAAATAAACAGCACAGTAACACAAGTTGACTGCCGACGTAAACAAACGACTACTCACAGAAGACTTGGCACACAGGAGAGGTGATAGGTACGTGTAAATCCCAAACACAGGAACACAGACAAGTATTGGCGCAGGGGGTTGGCAGACGAAATCCCGTAACAACACTAACACACTATACACAGCTCCAAGAAAAAAAAAACAACACTTGCACACTGTACACGGACAATAACGAGCAACTAAAACGAAGCCAAAAAATATATATTAAAAAAATTAAAATAAAAAGGTTTGCGCCACGTTTTGTCCACACGCCGGCTATCTCTACACTAAAACGGTTCTTGCACAAAGCGTGTGTGTAAACGCTTCTTCACAAACTTGCAAATTAAAAATTAACTGAAACAAAACAATGTCGTTACATCTACAGACATGTAAAAGCGTGTAGCACGACTCGTCACCAAAGACGGCACATCACTCAGAATGATAGAAGCGTTCCCATACGATTCATCTCTTTCGGGCTTGGTTTTTTTTTAAATTTGTTTGTATTTCTTTTCTTTCTGGCTCCAGAAGCGGGGGCGGCCCACGGCTAGCCGGTTCCGGTGCGCATGGCGCGGCTGATCAGCGGGAGCGTGCGGCTTCGTCACGCCGAGGGGCTGCACTCACGCGCGCGTCTACTGCGACGGAAGCGGAAGACATCCGACCTGCACGGCGCGAGGCGGAGGACTGACTGTCGCCGGAGGAGGCCGGCGCGCCGCCGCGGAGCCGGCCGAGCGCCAACGAGCGGCTTCGGGCGCCTCCGGCGTCCCTCGGCGCCCCTCGCCAACACCCCTCTCCCCTTTTCCAAACACCCTCCCCATCACTCGTTAGACCGCCGAGTAGGTCGTAGACGCGTGGATCGCAAACGTCAAAATTTGATCGCGAAGCCCGGTCTATACACAACTAATCACTTAAACATTTGACTTAACGTTTCCGTTACTTTTAGTATTTTTTCAGTACGGTACGCAATACAACCGTAAAGTTAAAGTAACGACAATAGAAAAACAATTGAGAATCTGTTTTTTGGAACGGAAATATTTTGATTTAAAACATTACATATTTACCATAAAAGCACATCACGGAGATATTCCAAAAATAAGCCCAGTTATTCAAATATTTTCCACTTATGAAATTTTGCTGAACACAAGCAATGCCATCTCATACAAAACTTACAATTCATTTACAAATACTTCTCGAATGCTATTGACAAGATTTTCGGAATGTATATTTTCATGAAATCCTAGTACTGGAGAGTAAAAAGATGCTCAGAAATAAAGATTTTTCGTTATAACATACATAATCAGCTGGTACTTTGCAAACGGCCGTCTTGACTTTGACTATAGGTTTTCAGTTTATCGGGAACGTAAAGTCCCCGCTGACTGACTTTACGTTCGGCGACGCAATTGTGTACTGCCCCATAAGAAGCCAATGTTTTGAAAGCTACTGTAACAATAAAAGTGTTGTGGTCCTACTAGCCCTTAAAAATTGATTAAATGTAATATTCTATGTAAATACAGTAAATTGTTTTATAATAGTCGCAGGGAGCCTGGTGAAATTTCATTGTATTCAGAATCATGTGTTTAATCTTACACAACAGCGATAATAATTTGTTTAACGCAGTTTATATTAAATTTAGTTCGGCAAACTGGCCAGAGGCGAAGGGTTCGAGATGAGTTTTGAATTCTTTCACGGCAATTTAACCCTTCACGCGGAGGAAAATAGAAAGTTGTAAACGAGTGAAGAACTGGCCCGAGACCTTGAATTGGTGTGGTAACCAGGAGGCCTATTCTTTAACTTTTCAGTCACTTATTTGCTCTTTATATAAATATAGTTGATGGGTAATTATCCTTATTATGAGAATTTGGATTCTGTTACTAAAAGTGGCGCCGTGACTGTCTTTCAAAAGTTTCATGTCTCTCTTTATATAAAGATAGGGTTCTAGGGTGTTGTTACGAGACAAAGTTCATGAAAATGGCCGACATATTTAGGTTGTGTTCTACGGCCATGCTCGTTGGAGAACAAATCCGATTGAAATATTGCTTGGAAGAGGACATAAATACATTATGTTAGTTTCCCTTCAATATTGAAACATGTTTGGGGAATTATATGTATGTTTATATTAACTTTTAATGCCGACGCAAACAAAAATTCAATGCACCACGCGTGCTGCTATCTCTTGGCCGGAGATGTTAACACAGTGCCAGTGCTGCTATCTCTTGTAAGCGTAGCAAACTATCTTCTAACGAGAGACGAGATGAAGTTATAACTTTTAAAATCGGAGTTCTAAAGAGAAACAAATGTGAATTATGTAATTTAAACTAAACTTAAGTGATTAGTAGTTCAAAACATGCTGTGAAAAGGAAGAAAATATAATTTAGCAAAGATGGATGAATGTTTTCAGAACATATCCTACAGTGTTGCCGAGTATATAGAAATGCTGGCAAAGAGAGGTGCTAGAGAATACGATTTAAAGACAGTCACGAATGACTATCTTAATCGTTGTCGCTCGCGAAAGACAGTCACATGTGACAATCTTTACCAAAAGTGAAGTTAGAGAATAGACTCCCTGAACTCAGAGGGCGAGAAGTAAGTCAGCACAGAGGCATGGCTTCGCCGACCCCTGCAGTGAAATTTAATATTAACTTTAATAAAATTAATTATAAAGCGCCAAGAATTTGTATATATTATCGAGCATACGTAAGTGTCAATACATGTTAATTTTGAAAATAGATATTAAACCGATATGGAGGATAGGCCGTGTTTAGATTAGTCAGTCGTCCACAGAGCCTGCGATTGGTTGGAAGTATAAGGGGGGGGGGAGTTTTTAGAGAAAGTGTCGCGAACGCGTCGGTTAGGGAGCTAGAAGGTTGACTCATGTTATGGCCGTCACTCGAAGTGGTCGGGCCCCGGAGTCACGTCTCCATTTGCAAGAGTCCGCATATTTGATTTAAGAATTACTCTCGTCGTGGCCGTCACGAGGTGTGGTTTTGCCCCGAGCCGCGGGTATTCGCGGGAGTCTGCATTTGATTAAGATTTGCTATATTTGTGGCTGTCACCAGGGTGATGACGTACCCACGGTTGCCGCGATCGCAGGCGTGGTTGGCTGCGAAATTCGGGAGCGTGTATATAGTAAGACACTTCATTCCTCGTCACCAAGGGCGAACGCTCGTTGGACTGACTGACTAAATTTGGCATTTCTAAAGTATCCAAAAATGAAATACATTCCGGTGTGATTAATGGAGTAGTCCAGTTCCAAAACCCTCCTTGTCCATCACCAAGGAAAAATGAGTTCTGAATAGGTTTGTGTAGATTATAAACGTGTGCTGAAGTTGACATGGTTATAGTTTCTAAAACTCGCCTTATTAACAGAGGCACTTTGAAAAACTGCTTTGGCCATATCACAATGGACCCGCAAATCAGTTTTGGAACTGGACTACTCAATAATTAGTAGCACCTGCCATAAAGAAAAACTACAACATTTGGCTGGATTTAATTTCTTGGACATACTTCATCGCAAATGAATGACTGTCAAAGAAAACTAAACAAATAATATGCAGTACGTCCAAGAAACTAAATCCAGTCGTGCACTCCCATTGCCCAGTTCTTTCAAAGATCACTGCAACATTTATCAAACTTATTTAAATGTTTATCTCCAAATAACCGAGGAAGGTACCAAATGCTAAGATTTCAATTGTGTAACCGCCTTAATTCTACCACAGGTTAGAAAGAAAAACTAATTTATTATTGGAGAGTTTGGCACAGGAAAAAATTCTGCCGCTAGTTGCGTCGCTGTTGTTAACGAATATAATAAATTACTAGACCTTATGAAGATTAAATTCAACAGGGCTTGGGAAAGTGAGAATTCTTTTGATTGAAATTTAAAATGAAATACAAACTAATTTTGGTTTTTAAATAATCAACTTCAAGTATCTTAAAATTCACGTAAGCTCTGTGATTGGTCAGTTTACTTCTCTTACTGATACCAGCGCTCAGGCGGTAGAAATTTTCCCTGTGACAAAATGTTAAGGGCGCTGCCTGCCTCGGAGCCCTGGCGGAGAAAGAATAGGGTTTTACATGTTCAATTATTTTTCAATGGCACTCGGTCACCTTTTGTGTTATTGCTTCCGGACAAAAAACATTTTCTGCGCCGAGAAAGGAAGAATATTGCTACGTAAATAAAATTGCAGAAAATAAATTATTAATAGCCATTTTGGCGTGTTTTTTTTGTGTGTAAAAATGCTTTTTTGCCCACAATTGTCATGGGGTATTGAAAAAAAAACAGCCTACGCGAGCCATAGCAATGTACGCGGCACCGAGACGATCAAAAAAGTCAGTGGAAGGCATATATGTAACTTTAACTGTTACTGAGCCAGGTAGAAAATGATTTAACCTGTAAAAACCCACGCTTGCTCCCGCCGTAGCTTCAAGGTAGGCAGCGCACTTAACATTAATTAATGTTTTCAGCATGTTGTAGAAATAACCTTAGCCCTGTACACACTATTCATAAGACTTTCTTCAATAACTTTCTTAATTTTACTCATAAACTTCGACTGCTATTTGATAACTGAACTGTGTAGAAAATATTCCGTGTTGTGTATACACTATCACTGTTAACTAATAGGTTCCGGTACACAAAGGAGAAAAAAATATATTTATAACGATAGTTTGTATATTCCATAAAGATAACTACGGAATTTTCGAAAACTATTTCACATACAAAATCACGTGTGTAATAGTCTTAAGCTGTCTAGTATAATTAAGGTTTTGAAAAATCCAACGGTCGTGTCTTCAATGTGAAAGAAAAAAAATTAATTTCTATTAAAAAGATATTGGCAACCCTACTTGCGTATTACGCTTGCGCGATGGCTGAAACTGCATTGCGTATGCGCGTGATCATACACTACGGTGAGAAGTAGGACGGGTCCTATTTGTCAAATTAAGTATGGAAATTTTGCTGAAATGAGCGTTGTTGCGGTACGCACTGTCACACCGCTTCTCGTACTGAATTAGTTACGGAATTACGTACTGAATTATTGATTGTGTGTACCAGGCTTTCGAACGAACTATTACTATGGTTTGTTTGAAGAAGAGTGTTAGAAAATTTTACTGCATTTTCAGTTTTTTAGCCATAATTTTTATTCAAATTGTATTTTCAAAATTTTCTCTTCAGCAAAGTATAGAACATATACTTGGTAAATTACTTGACATAAATTATAATGGAATGTTTGATTAATTTGTCATACATAATTATTGCAAGAGAATAATATGTTTACTTTCAGGAATTCTCTTGCAATGATTCTGCATGACAAATTAATTAAACATTCCATTATTATTTATGTCAATCGGTTTATCAAGAATACATCCTATGCTTTTTCGAAGAGAAAACTTTGATAATGCAATTTTAATAAACGTTATGGCCAAAAACTGAAAATACAATAACATTGTCTAACACTACCCCTTAAAAGGTTCTTGCAATGGGAGAGAGTAATATTGAGCAGAATGGTGAGCGTACGCCGTTGCACTTCTGTCGTCCCAGAAAGCCTGATATAGGTGGTTGCTGATAAAATGAGTATACTTTGAAGACAACCTTGTCTAGAATGATAATGTAGAAATATTATTTATTGTGACCTCAGGTGTTAACTTTTGAGTCAATTTTAATCTAAACGTCTGATCTTTGAACAATTCCTGCAATGCATTCGTATCATAAACAGAACAGCTTTTTTACATGCGCCGTTGCGGATGAATGTTGCGAAATAGCAGAAAAACCCACAACAATACAAAAACAAACAGAAAAAGAACTACTGTCTTTTGTCGTTTTTTGTGACGTCTTTCTCCATGTCGACTACATTCCATTTGGGAATCAATTTTGTGTTGTTTTGAATCTGTTTTTGTTCTCGTGTCGTCTTCTGGGATACGACTACATTCCTTGCAGGAATTATCTGTATGTTTCATGTCTGTTGACCACAGCTTACTGGTTTTTCTTCAATTGTTTTCATTTTGTTGTTTTTGTTTTATTGTGGGGTTTTCTGCAGTACGGTAACATTCGCCCGCAATGGCTTATGTAAAAAAAAAACTTTTCTATTTATAATTTATACTCTTTGGTTGTAAGTTAGGTATCATTGTTTAAATTTAAAAAATGCAGGAAACTAAAATTTTCTGGAAATAACTAAGGTTTCAAAAGTTCTCATTTTATCCTGAACCACCTATACTGAAATAGCATAACTCGGAACTCTGCAACTCTTTCACGCCATTAAAGGTCGCAGTAAGGTCATTTATACTTCTGGTTAAGAAGACAGCAATACTCGTTATAGGCGATTCGGGATAAAGTGAGAACTTAAATTAGCCCTGCTGAAGTTCTATTTTCAGCCAATTCGTATCTTTCCGCGGGTAAAGGCAAACGACGGGAAATGCCTAACCTCTCTGGACACGGCACTTAATGTTTGCGCATGTCAGATAATATTTTTTTAAAGATTAAACTTTTAGTTCTCACTTTATCCCGAACGACCTATACGGATAAACTTAAGGTAAAAGGTGCAATGCATGTTGGCAAAGTGAAGGGAAGAGATTTTGGCCAGCACATAACATCGATGTCTTTAGCCCTGGTGAGGGACGACATGATGGATGGGGCAGCGCAGGAATGAAGAGGCGGAAGGAAAGAGGAGATCCCAGAGGAAACCCACTGAACAGTGGCATCGTCCAGCACGACTCCCACATGCGAAAATCAGGCAACTATTCCGTCGGGAATCGAACCCGGATCGTCTTGGTGGGAGTATTCTAGCCACTGAACCAACCTCCTGTGCCTCGACACCTTAAGGTAATAGCTTCGGGTGTAAACAAAAAACGAATATTACCGAAGAAAGAAGTTCCTATATCCAAGATAATTCTACTACAGGTTAGAATGATCAATTTTAAAAGTTTGCCACAGGAAAATTTCTGCCTCTTGAGCGCCGGTATATATCTGTGCAAACTGACCAAACATAGAGCTACCCTGAATTTTAAGTTACAAAAAATTAACAAATTAAGGCCTCGCTATTTAATTTTGCAGCGGTTTTGAAAATATTTTTAACCACGATATATATATATGTATATATAAAAATTCATTCTTACAGTTTTAACATTTATATATCATCGGTTGTAACAGAATTTTCCTGTTGCAGTACACCAACAGGATCTTTACATTTTTCTTCCTGAAACATTATATATTTTATTGTAAAAACAAGCCAAAATGAAGCAAAATATATATTTTTTTGCTAGCAAACGGTACATTATTTTAAAAAACGCTCTGCCAAAATTGTGTATCGTATGGCTGTACACAGTCTCAAATTGTTTCAAAGCATTTTGTTAAAAAATTGTTCGAGTTACTTGCAATAGTTCGAAATAAATTAAAGACCATCGTCTACAAACACTTTAAAATTAAGTTATATGACTTCTGTCATTTCCAAGACTATTTTAAATCGAATTGTTTCGTATTTTTCTGGTCCCTTAGCGATAGCAGCGAAAGCGAATCTAGCGGCAGAAATTATCCCTGTGCCGAGCTCTCCGATAAGAAATAAATAGCGTATGGGGAGGGTACCCGAGAGAAATGTATCGTACCCCTACTGCAGATTATCGACTGGACGCACTTAGGCATCTGCAAATCCTGATGGATGACGTGGAATGAAGCCCTACAGTGTAGAAGTGACGGCATGAGAAAAAACATTTTCTTTCTAACCTGTAGTAGGATTGACCTTAGTTCCGTCCACAAGCGCCAGTATAAATTTGAAAACTTACCAACACCGTCACAACTGTATGGGATTCGGGATAAAGTGAGCACTCAAAAAAGCCCTGCTAAATTTCTATTTTCAGCCAATTCGTATCTTGCCGCACGTAATGGCTAATAACGGGAAAATATCTAACCTCTCTGGGCACGTCACGTGATATTTGCGCATGTAAGATAAATTGTGCAGTCGCTAGGAACCTATACTACTAGATGAAAAAAAAGTTTATTATTCATATAAAACAGAAATATTATGTTGAATTGAGTTGATTTTATTTCAGTACTAGCTGTCCCTTTGCGACTTCGCCCGCGTGTACTATAGAAAAGAGTAACTAACTTTTAGTTACGTGTAAATTGATGATGATACTATATTCTATATTATACTTTATTCACTGTTTATCTTTAAAACATCAAATACAAACAGATTTGTCCAGTCCACTGCGCTAAGCGTACTTCAATTTCAGAACTTCTTTTTTTAATTCTTCTTTATTTCTTTATAAAACACCGCAAAACAGCTGCCCGGCATTTAACAGCTAGCGTACTCAATAACAGTGTAAAGAGCGCGCGCAATACGCTTGTATGATGTCATGTAATTCCCATTGCAAAGTCTTGCACGGGATACGAACCCGTAACCCCACCCCTCCCACACCCCAAACTTTATACAATACCTGAGTGAATACTTAAGGCCTCGATCACAGGAACATACCTACATTGTTTAAACAACAATAGCAATAAAGCTCAAATTAACTCTACTGTTTTTAGGGTTTTTTTTTTCGGCAATTATTCGAATTTTTCTCGCCGTAAAAACCATTTCTGAACTTCAACGAAAATATAAAAAAAATAATTGGCCAAATTAGTTCAGGCGTTGTTGAGTTATGCGCTTACCAACACATTTTGCGATTCATTCTTATATTATAGATTGTTGTATTTAAAAAGAAAAAAAGCACAGGACTATATTCCACCATTCGCTGCCAACCATACAACGAGTCAGGGGCGGATACAGAATGGAACTGAGGAAGGGGGGAGGGGGATATATTTTTGCTAGCACTGGTTGGCCGATTTAAAGCGGGGGGTGCGGGGGTCTTCCCCCAGAAAAATTGTGATTTTAAGATGCAAAATGGTGTACTTTGAGAAGATTTTGAACGTTAATGTTTAACACACAACAAACACAAATTGGAACATTTTCAAAGAGTTTACAGTCAGTTTCTTAGAATATATTACAAAGTTCGTAACACCTACTGCATTTTCAATAGTTCGATTAAAAATTATAACATTTCTAATACAAGATTGGGCTCTTAGGGAGGGGGGGATTTCCCCAATTTCCCCCCTCCTTGTTTGTATCCACCACTGCAACGAGTGAGGTAACTGTAGTTACTTTTATTTTATATGTAGTAGCGGGTAGTATTTTTTTTCAAAGGTTAAATCTTTAGTGCTCACTTTATCCGGAACGACCTATAACCAGAGCAAGTGATTTTTGGGGAAAATAATTGTGCAACATTTTGTTTCAATGCCTTCTGAGAACACTTGTTCCTCTGCTTCATGGTCAGTGATTGGAAGTTTTTAACTTTCGGCGTCTCGGGGTCCTACCCGCAAATCACGGACGTGTGGTGTCGCGATAACATTGTTCTGGTTGATGCAGTCAAATGAGCCAAGCCTCTGCCCTATTATATTCTGCCAATAACCACGAACCAGAGTTGCAGGTGTGCACGTAAGGCATTGAAACAAGTTGTTGCAGAATTATTTTCACCAAAAATCACTGGCTCTACCTAAAGCGGAGGAAATTGTCCCTTGCCTAACTACCCTGACCTGTACTAGAGTTCACTTTAGCAGTGGTTACAGCATACTAAGAACTACTGCAGCTTTGTGGAGCGGTTGCACGAGCTCTGAGCGAGTTACGACCGCATTCTCTTCTCGTTCTAAGTGAACTATTTTCATATGTAGTTCCAAACGAATGTGTCCTGAGCTTCCCTCTCATTGTCTTCTTTACGATGTGTGTTTCTAACGCGGCTGCTTTTTGGTGCCACTTTTCAGTTTTAATTTGTTTGCACTCGTCATACAAACGTAGCAAAATTGTAGTAGTAATACAATAAATACAATGCCACGATGTTTAGTGTTGATGTGATAATAATTACACATTTTTTTTATTTAACAATTCTTGCAATTAATTATAGTATACACTGCTTACAATAAATACGTTTTAAAATATTTATCCATTATTAACAACATATGCGTAGTACAATTCAGCCTTTCACAGAAATACGTCATATTAGTACAATAAAAATTAAATCATACAAACGTTCATACTACCAAGGCCAAGGTAATTACTACAGTAATAAGCAATATGTTAAAGCAAACATGGTTTGAGATGCATTAAAAAATATTATAACTCATGTTTACTAAAATATAAATTACCTCTTTGAATAAACAATTAAATGACTTCACTTCCATAAAGTAAAGATTGATTAGATATTTATTTCTTGCACGAAACGGAAAGTGATCGATATTATTATGATTTCTGGACAGACAGTTTTGAATATCACGATTTTTTTCTTATACTGTGCGTTTTGTAGCACGAACAATAATGTACAACAGTATTTGTATAAACAATCAAAAGTAAATGTGAATAAATCTGCAGATTTTTGTCATGCTTAAAAATATCATCCATATTTAATGACAAAGTCCACACTTGAATAACATAAACTAATTACAGTTTCATTAGAACCCTCAGTTATAATAGTTTAAAAAATCAAACATAGAAAACTTATATTCTGAGTTATTGTCGCGTTTTATTTCGCTTTTATTTCTGTTGTTTGTATGGTCTGTATACATTTTGCAATCGATTTTAAACTAACTTCTTGATGATCTAGAAGACATGAAACCTTGAACATAGCTCAGAAATGGATGACAATGAAATATTACCTCACGTTCATATCTGTTCGCTTGTTTGTCTATTCGGTAAAAAATTTGTTTACTTAAAATTGATTGCAAAATTTCCTACATTTAAAACTAAAAAGCAGAACATAATTATCTAAATAAAAAAATAATATACCAAGTGAGGAGGTCAGATTATTGAAACAATTAAAAAACCGCCATTAATACACATATAGATAACATTATACACAGAGTAGTAATACATTATAATAAAATCTAGCTTTATTTCTTATAACTTATTCCATAAAACCACGACTGAGTGATTAAATGCAACGTACTGATCTTAATGTTAATGATTGAATGGTAGTTCTATCATACAAGTTCTAATGACCTACATAATTATCATTTCCAAGTAATGGCACAGTTCAGGGTCCAAGAATAAAATAATAATAATAGATTAAATTAAATTTGTTGAGAGTTTGTAAGTTTATAATGTAAAATTACTTTTAACTTCATAGTGCTGCTCAGCTTGGCATGAGAATTTACAAACTTAGTAACACAGGTGGCTTTAATTTGTTCGGTGAGTTGTTCCGAATTAATGTAATGCTCTCAAATATAATTAATTCACAACTTATCTGGCTTGTATCCAGCGTTCTTCCCTTCTTGCAGTATCTCTCTTCCATTCAAACTATACATTGTAAAAAATAAACTTCACTAAACTCATTTGCCAAATTTAACAAAACTAATTCATTCGGTGCCCAGACTTTCCTAGATAGTAGTGGCTCAGCCATTTTTTCTTACGAAACCCTTGTTTTTTTATACAACCAAGCACTGGGACTCCAGAAACCTATTGTCACATTAAAAAATATTCCGCAATGTGATCATTCAGAAATATAAAACCTAGTGCCATGAGAAATCCAAAGACCATACTGATTAAAATTGCTCTGAACTGGAGTTGTAAACGCACTGTGAGAAAATGTTACATATTGATTAAAACAAGAATTTTACAACAGTAGCCAATTCAAAATAAAATTAAATTTACGTACATATTACATAAATCAGTTATTATAATTTCAAAACACTAATGAACATCATCCTACCGAAGAATAATTAAATAAATAAAATAATAGAAATGAAACGTTGTACATGTTTTTAAAATGGACTAAAAAGTAAAATAATAAATATTATTATTATTTCTCTTAAACCCGCGCAGATATTCCAGAAAATTTGTTAATTGTGAATTTTTAATCGCTATGAAAACACTTGTAAGATTGTAACAAAAATGCACTGATAAAAGAATATAGTTGCAGGTACCATACTTGTGTTAAAATAGGCACAACAAAACAGTTTGGTTGTTGGCACTACTCTGGACAGTTCCTTCAACAATCTGTTTTGTAGAAGAAACAAAGAGCCTTGTTGCTTTTACACAACGGATTGTAACTTTTACAAACATATTGTTGAACGAACTGTCCAGAGTAGTACCAACAACCAACTGTTTTGTCGTCCCTATTTTAACATAAGTATGGTACCTACAACTATACTCTTTGTTCAGTGTGGGGCGCATGCAATACTGTAGATAATTAATGCAAGAGTATTTCACCTAAGCCCATAATAATTTTAAAAATGTCTTTGAATATTTCTTGCAATGGGACAGAATAACGTACTGTACTATTGTGGACATACGCCGTTGCAATATTATGTCGTCCCAGAAATATTAGCGATCTGTTGTTTAGGTTTATGGGTATGTCGACAGCAGCCAAACTAGGCTTGTTTTCTCGGTTTTTAGTTATTTTTTCTTAGTCTCATTTCTGGGATGACATAATATTGCAACGGCGTATGTCCACAACAGTACAGTACGTTACATAATTATAAAGCACTGGAAATTATATGAACTGTTGCGAGTTTTCTCAACAACAGTTAACTCTCCAAACTCCTTACTATTATTGTTTTACGTGCGTTTCAGTTTTTTTTTTCGATTGAAATGTAGCAAGTACTTTCATAGGAGAGATTATTTTATACATTCTAGTCAGTGATATAAAAGACATGGCATATTGTTATTAAGATAATTATTATTTGATATCCATACTGTCAATAATATCAGAAATATAGTGTCTGGCCGAATATTACATCTTAGAGAATATCGATGCATAAAATAGTGTGAAATTATATTTTAATGTACCGTCGTTTTAGCTTAAACGAAAGAGGTTATTATTGTGATTTTCGCTTCTAATGTATACGAATTTGACGCAGCAAGCTTGTTATTTACATTGAATGTCCACCGTTGCCTGTGCTCTGGCAACAACAAAACACACGTGTACGCTGTATTGCCTAAGCTCTAGGCTCTGTAACGCTACATCGAATCTTTGAGCGTGTTCAAGTTAATAAATATTATTATTTTATGTCTGTCTGAAATAGTATTAGTTTTATTGACGGTACGCGGAATTATATTTTACTTTCACAAAGTGAAAATTAGCTCAGAAATTTTTTCCATAGTGTTACGCATTTCAAACAAAAATGTGCATGTTTAGGAGCAAAATTATTCAAATTTCAGAAATGTTTTTTTAACGTAAACAATTTCTATAATGGGTGTTAATGTACATCATGATGTAGTCCGTCACATATGGCTTTGCTGTAAATAATTTCGTTTCATTGCGTTCATTGGTTTTCGAGGGGTGTATAAAGTAAACATGCCAATTTAGGCTTTGAAATGTCAGTATAGAATAACCGGCTGCTCTATTTTTTTTTGTAAGAGGAATATGTAATCAAATGTAACATCCACAAAACTAACACTGTTTAATACAGACACACATTCATGATTTTCTCCAACTTGAGAACCCTTGAGAACGTTTTGAACAAAAACTATAGCTCCTAGACAGTTGTAACAATAATATATTTTTGTTAAATGTCAAACGTTCAAACCTCCTGACGCTTTTAAAGTTGTGGTATGCAAGTGGAGGTTTCTCACCACTTTTATTATATAGCGGTGGAAAGTATTTCCCAGAATTTGCTACGAATTAGAAGAGCCGAACAACAGGAAGAAAGGTTTAGAGTATTGTATTCCCAAGTTATTTAGTTTCCCATATTATTTTTAATTTTAAATTTCAAATGTTTATTTCTTAGTTAATATTAAGTTAGGACACAAAGTGTTCTCCATATTTTCTGTTTTTTTTTTTATTTTTTTTATTTTTTTATTTTTTTTTTTAAGGAATAACTTCTCGAATTGTGTCAATGTTTTTTGGAAACATCCTGTGTATACACGTTCTAGAGCGTAATGTTTGATGTTTAAGGCTATGCGTTCCTATTTATGCTGGTTTTGCGAGTTCAATTTTTTTAAATCCTGAAAGGGATAAATATCGCAAAACCGTTACATAGAAATGTTCGAAATCGTTTGTACTAAATAGCCTTAATTTTTCCAAAACATAAGTTTCTATAATTTTGCTTAGTTATCGACTTACTGTAATTATATTTTATTAAAGACAATAATTAGCCAAAATTATAAAAATTGATGTTTTGAAAAAATTAGGCTATATAGTACAAACAATTTCCAACACTTCTATGTAACGGTTTTTTATATTTACTACCTTTCAGGATTTAAAAAATAAAACTTGCTGAAATAGAATGAATAGGTACAGTACCTGCGGCTTTTAGGTACAACTGAATGAAATATGTACTCCAAAAATCTTGCTGTGTATAATTTATAACAGCATGTTAGGCCTACATAAATATTTCTTAAATTCTAGAAAACTTTAAGTGATTCGAAGTCGGAATTAAAAAATCGCAAAAGGATAATCCGTACCTCGAGTATACGTTTTTCCAACTTTGCAAGCAAATATTTGGCCGAAGTAACGAATCTATGTGTGGGAACCTATTCCATCGAAATCCAAGAATATGATCTTCTGAGTGACTAATGTTTTTACTGAAATAAATCACACGAGTTTGGCACTAGTGTCTTCTATGTTTAGCACTTCATGTTTTTGCATATTGATTTACAAAAAACTGGTAGAGTTCGTGTATATTGTTTAGATTTATTGCATGCGTATTTGGTAAGTTCTCCGGTCATTGATTTATATGTATTGGGAATTCTCGTGAGTCAATTAATAATATAAAGAAAGAACTTTCTGTAAAGTTAAAATCTTATTTTATATTTTTTTTGTGTAATTAGCTGCCAAAGTTACAATCTTAACGTTTCTGTGTAGTCATTTTAAGAAAAACTAAAACACGTTTGGGAAACTTTGCAGGTGAAATTTCTGCCTAATTGGCTATCCTAAGGCATGTCCATGATTTCGCCACGAAAAGTCATTTTACCATTTTATAAAGGTCAAACTCCTCTGGAAAACTGTTAAAATATCACTGCAAGTAGCTGTGTTAAATTTTCGTTTAATAAATTTCCCAATTAAATTTTTAATCTTTGGAGAGTAGTATTTCGTTATCACTAAATACTTAGTTCGTTAAGTTGTTTAGTTTTTCTGTAATAATAGCTACACAAAAACATAAAATTCGTGACTTTTAACGGTTTATTTTACACAAAAATATTCAACCAAGAAGAGTTTTACTTAGTGATAAATGTAGCCCTTCTACACAAAAATATGAAAAAATTAGCTGAAAGGTATTTCACATCCTTAAGAGTCAATAAACGGTAGCTTTTACATTACGTTTGAGGCACGGAAACGGGGGTGATGATAAGCAGACCATAACACGTACGTCTAATAAATACCTCATCGCCTCTAGGTGCGAAGGACTAAACTAGAGTGCAGTGTTTTCATAGAAACAGACATTCAATGGGATTTTAAGTAATGACCTTGTTTTATTTGTGAAACGTATGAGGTAAAGTCCAATGCAGGTTTCGATAGCTTAGTTTTACGATTACGACCGATATTTTCTCAGCTACAGCAACGTGAAAAAGTCATTTATAGCACTTTTGAGGAGCTTGGGAATCATGTTTTTAAGAAGCGGACAGCATCTTTTAAACCAAAGCGACATAGTTTGAAGCAAAAACGCATTAGAAACATTTTTTAATAGTTATACAAGAGAAAATAGTTTCCATACCACACCGCAGCATGGCTAACGCGTTCAGTCCACTGACTCTTATTACTAAAACAAAAACAGAATCCAGTAATTAAGCAAGCTTTCCTTTCAAGGGTTGTCTCGGGGTGGGTGACAACTGTAAAATCTGACGACGTGCAGGCTTCGCCGTTCCTGGAATGTGGAGACGGAAATGGCCGCGTGCCAGCAAGGGCGTCGGCGTTCCCAACCTCGCGGGCAGAACATTACCGCCGCGGACTGAATGCCAACCTTCGCAGACGAACGCTCGGTCAAGGGGATGGGCGCGGAAGAGCCCCGCACCCCGACCAACTTACGAGGCGAAAGTTCGCGAAACCTCGCTGATAATAACCGAGCCACGTGGGGAGGCGAAACTTGGAAGTTGGCATCTCTGTCGAAGCACCTCACACGATGACCTCCGAGAACACCCGAGACGAAACTTTGCGCGCGGTAGAATTTCTACGTAAACAGCCTTGGTCTTTAACTTTACCCCAGCCATTTCTTCTCTCTCTATACATAAAAAAAAGAATGGAACCTTTGCTGATGAAAAGTTGGCAGCGACGGCATAAGCTGAAAAGTCTATACTTTCTGTCGACAGACTGAGAATTTATATCGACAGTCATTAAGGCGTCCGTCCGCCTGCCTAGTAAACAGCGTTCTAATAACAGAACTCCTATTTTTCTAAGAAACATCTCAACGAATTCGTAATGTGAGCATTTACGAAACGAACAAATACTTCAAACGATCTCGGAATGGCAGTTTTAAAACATCACTTGAGTTAGAAATACCATTTCGGAGCAGTGGCGGCTCGTGGATTGTTCCAGGTGGGGCTGCAGATAGTCGGAACTGTACACTCTTGATGAACGTGCCGCAGACCAACGACCATGAAATATTTGCCGGCTACAAGATGTTTTGTGACCACTCAGTAGTAAGGGGCACCTGCACATCAGCGTGTCAGTGGCTATAGAGTCAATAGTCCTTTACTATTTAACAATTACGAAAGAATCTCATTGTGTATTTTTAAATATTTAAGCACAATGCCCATAATATCTCATTTCAGTGTAAATGATTTCATTCGAGTAAGACACTTGGATTTTGTTATTACCATGTTCCCGTAACTTGCAAATTTTGACTTTGTCACGTCACTATGGGAAAACCATGAAAGTTAAAAAATGTTTACAAGTGGAATATGTTGTCACAAATAAAGTCTATAAAGCGATCACTATGCCATGCAAATATAAAATTGTGTTTTTTTGCCAAGTGAACACTCTTTAGATATTTTGTTAAATGCCACGTGCTCCTATTTACGTTGTTTTCCTGCATATTTTTTTTTAAAAATCCAAACGGCAGCAGATCTTCTTACACCTTACACACTCGTGTAATAAGAACAGGCTCTCAAACCCTATTACTAAGTTTTACTGGGAGGGGTATGAGAAATGAGCGCGCACATAAAGCTCGAAAATGTCTTGAAGTAGTCCACATAATTCAGTATTAATATGAATTATCATGTTTCTGAAAGATAACTACTATTATTTTTTGTTTCGGCTACCCCTACCGCGGAACAGTCATTTTGCGACTTTGATAGGTGATTATGCTAAAACTGTGGTACTTTAATATACATTTATTTGGGAAATGACACTTTATTTCACGTCTAAAAGTTGGTGTTTCGCATAAATAAAAAATAATGCATTTTTACGAGTTCAACGTCCGTAACGAAAGTACCTATTCCACATATGCCTACTATGCCGATGTACGAAACGAAAACACACTCTGTATTACGGGCTTGTTCCCGATTTTTTTTCAGATTGGTGCCAATAACTCAAGTATTTTTTAACCAAAAGCTTTGAAAAAATTTGAGCCAATGTGCAATCATACGATGCACAATACTGTGGACGCGTTTTTCAAAATAATGTACCATTCGCCAGCAAAAAAATAATTTCCATCATTTATGCTTATTTTCACGACGAAAAACGTGGTACATTGGGTAATGAAATCTAAAAAACCGTTCAGTATAACGCTACAAAAAAATTCAGCTACAAATTATAACATATAAGTGTCAAAACAGTGCACCGAAATTTTGATATGAGTATTAGGTAGCAATAAAAATTATTTTCGAAATCACTGCAAAACTACGTAACAAGGCCTTAAGCCAGGTACATACTACCATCATTCAGTCTTGAATCCCGAACCAAATTCTGTGTAAGTAGCACTGCGACAGTGTGTACCGTAACTACGCTGGTTCCAGACATAATTCCCTACATAATTTCGCAGATAGAGCCCGTCCTACTTTTCTTCGTAGTGTATTATCTCGCGCATGCGCAGTACACACTTACAGCCACAGCGCATGCGAAGTAAACAAACAGGGTTACCAGTGTGATTTTAAAGAAATAAAATTCTCGTTTCGTGCTTATCACACGCCTGCTTAATTTATCAAAACCTAAATAATACAAGGTAGTTTAACTTATTTGGGAATCACATGTGTGACTTGTTTGTGAAATAGCTTTAGGGAATTCTACAGATTTACTTTATGAATTATAGCAACCTACATCAAACATGTTTTTCTTCTATATGTACCGAAATTTGTTAGTAAACAGTGATAGTGTGTACGCAACTCAGAAGTTTTTCTACATTATTCTGGTATAAAATTGCTATCGGTGTTTATAAACAGAGCTAAGTAAGGAATTGAGTAGAGAATTAAGAATAGCGTGAACAGGGCTTAAGTACGGGATATCATTGTTAAGGGCGCGGTATACCGCAATTTTGATCGCCATGGTTTTATTTTTATATTTGTACCGGTTATTTTTTTTTTCTTTTAGACACAAAATTTAACCAAATTTTCCTCTAGTAAAATATTTTTATCTCGTATAGTTTTTGTGTAATGGCTCGTTAAAGTTAAAATATGCATGTTTCCGTTTTAAGGACGACACTAAAACAAACTCACTTACCAAAGTGAAAAAATTCACAGCGAATAACGATGTCGCAGGCTACAAATTCAGCTATGTTAAACAAAAAAAAAAAATAATTAAATATTTTTGTATTTTTAAAGAAATTATTGAATTTTTTAAATTTGAATTTTAAATTTCAGCATTCTTATTTAAATACAAAAAAAAATGTATTCTTTGTTTTTACGTGGGTTATATTGTAGACTGCGACGTCTTTATCCACTGTGAATTTTGTCAGTTTGGTTTGTCAGTTCGTTTAAGTGCAGTCCTTAAAACGGAAACATGCATATGTTGACTTTAATACGCAAGAACTGCGAGAGAAAAAAATATTTCACAAGAGCCAAATTTAGTCAAATTTTGTGTCTAAAATAAGAAAAAAAATATCTAGTACAAATGAAGAATAAAAACATGGTACGAGTTAGGCTGCACCCGTAAGGTGCCATGCTCAATGAAAAACAGTTTTTCTAAGTCCTCCAACATGACTGAAAACGGCCATTTCAAACCGCTATAGGCCTACATCAAAATGTACTAACCGGATGTATGCGAAACTCTTATAGAAACGTGAAATGAACTCTGTTACAAACGTCCCAATATATATATATATATATATATATATATATGGTCACCGCTTAGTGTCCTATAGTGAAAATGGATAGGCGGGAACCTTGCACGCTAGTTCAGCGCTTGGTTCGTTGTGGCGATGCGACATTTTGATGCACGCTTCAAAGTCGCCGTTATAAAACCTAAATCAAGACAACTAGACAGGGAATCGAACCTAGAACCTCTGGAACACTAGTTCAATGAACCCCTTCTCTTGATGAGGTTGATAAATGTTCGTGTAGCTTTTTCAAAAGATTTTAGCGAATTGCTTCAAAAATAGACTAAATACAGTAATTTGGGGATACTTTATACCACTAGGTTTGTGAAATTTAAAATAAAGGATAAAATATTTCATGGATATTGGATACTTTATTTTTCAGTTAGTAAATTTGTTAGTCGTGAAGTTTGTGTAAGGGTTGAAGGTCACATAGTAATTTTATAAAATAAACTTTACATAACTACTCCAGATGGCTCTACCTCTCACAGTGCACGTTCGTGTATTTCGAAATGTCATGATTACCAACTTAACTCGACTGTCGATCCGTGGCAACGTTCGAAGCCTTCAACTTCTCGGCTCGGAACCACTTCGAGGCTTGGCGCCGTCACCGTGAAACGGTAACTACACGAGGTAATTAGCCAACATCGGCGACTAGCGCGCGACGCGGCGCGGATGGGAAGTTTTAATTAAAAATAAATAACTACAGGAATAGTGGGAAACACTTGCGAGGAAGCAAAACGGTGGAGGATAGAGGAGTTGTGGTGGTAGGAGGAGGAATCGAAGCGCGTGGAACTGTCGAGAACACTTGCTCGACGTCGACAAGGCAAGAATCCGAACACTCTAATTACACTCGTGTTTTCCTACCTTCCTTCGAGAGCGTCACGACCGAGCCGGCGATTATCGACACATCACTGTACAGTTTCATATCGATACTGTTACACTGAAAGAAAAGTATTGTTGTGGTCACCATACGTCTGTAAAAATTAAAGATATCAGAAGGATCCTGATGAAGCATGTCGCCAGGAGTGTGACCAAACCAACGCTTGACGTGGTTGTAAACAATATGGCCGACTAATTAAAACATTTATGAAATATTAGTTAGGAGGTGTGTAAACAGGGCTAAAATATTGAGTTTTCAACCTAAGACACCTATTAAAGAGCATAATGCGTTCATTTACCATTAAGAATTCCAGTCTGATGAGAACTTTTGAGGATAAAGCAGTATGGCGGCTGGCCAATTTGGTGGTTAGCTCTCTCCCCTCTTGGCTTCTCTCCCCTCGCCTTCATTCTGACCTTATGCTACCCCTGTGGTTAAAATAGACAATTGTCCGGTTTGGCTGACGGCTCTGTAATACAATAAAGATGCTCATTGCTTCTATTCCAGAACATACGGGTACACATCGTTTGTCCTAAAATCGTTTATCCTAATCGTAGGACAAACGCTTTTTAGGACAAATGGCTTGAGAAAACAATTTTAAGACAAATTAGTTTAGGACGATCATCTTTAGGACAAAAGTATTTTACGATATAAGATTTTAGGACAAACGAAGCCCGAGCTAAGAACCCGCGAAAATGGTTTAAATAAAAACGAAATCGGGACAAAAGCCTCTCCCCCCCCCCCCTATATATTGTTACGTCTAGAGAACAAATTCTTGTAGGAACAATAAGAGAGTATCGGCAGACAAATAAAAGTACTGAACTTACAACAATACCTCTCTTTCAGCGTAAATATCGGCATTGTTGACATTAAATTTTTCCTTGTACCACAGATAACAAACTGCACAGAATAAAATCTAGCTTTAAAAACAGGTCAGACTGGGCAGATGTTTGCAGGTGCGCCCGATATTTTTCGAACGCAAAGAACGGAGAGATTAATTTAAAATTAGGTCAAATCGTGTTCTTTTAATGACCAGTCGAACAAGCACAGCGAGGCCGATTTTTATAATTGGCACGTTGCCATGATAATAATACCAGCGTTCATATTGATATCATAAGACATATATGAAACGCCGAAATAAAACCCACACTTTTTAAAACTATTAAAATAACTAAACATTCATAACGGAAACGTAAGTAGTTTCCCGTTCCATCCACGTCTCTTTCGTGAAAATATATTGAAACAACTTGTCTGTCCTGGGCGTAGCAATGTTCGTTTGGGATGGAGGGCTTAGACAATTAAATTTTAAGTTCATAATTTAATTAAAATCTCTATAAATACTCTTACATTCAATATACAACACTCGCGATTCACCCTTTAAAATTGACACTTACAGATATTTAATACAGGTAATCTCCCAGAAAGCCTTATTTACTAATGTAGTATATAATTAACAACGCCTCTCTCTCTCTCTCTCTCTCTCTCTCTCTCTCAAAAATCAGTGTTCCAACCGCATAACTTTCTATCTAGAAATGTCTCACAATGTACAGCTGCAGTTTAACCTGTTCGTCCACTCTCACCCTTACTCACGCCACTCGAAGAGTGTCACCATCGTCCGCACCTCCGTAGCCTCTCCTCGAGCTGCTGGTCCCGCCTCGTTCCTCGCTGCCAAGTACGTCGTGAACACTCGCCAGATAAACGCCGCAATCACTCTGTGTGGGCGCGCAGTGGGCCGGTATTGTTTATAGTCACATGCGACTACGCCCAGAATATTCTCAGAGTTCGCTGACCATGCAGGTTGATGTAAGCTGAACATTCTAGGTGTTGCGATAACATTCAGTTATGTCCGAGCTGAATGCTTGTCACGGATGACATGTGCCCGCCCATTCAGAAAGCCGGTGACGTCAACCAGGCCTGAGTGGCCCCGTGTGACCAGGAGCGGGAAGATGGGAGAGGAGCCCACCACCTCGTAACCAGGACTGTAGGTAGCGAGCAGGGTAGAGGTAGGTGTGGCTCGTCACGTCGCACAGCCCAATGCATTCGAGAGCGCTGACTCGTTACAATATATTTAATAATGTTACATACTTCAACAGGTGACACATCAAGGAAGAGCAATCATAAAAAATGCATGAACCTAATGTTTTACACTGTGAGATTTTTAAGGCTTTCTGTATAATATGTCCTATTATATCGCCTAATATGATTCCACTTCAAATACATTCAAATGGCTTTCAGATGCAATCCATGCGCAACGAATAATTTAGATGCTTTGAAAAAAATACTATTGGCTATAAACATTATAGTAAGAATTCAACTGTGAATTAATTTTAGGCAAGGTTTCTTGTCGTGAACAGTTTCCTCTGTTGTGTTATACGTCCTGTGCTTATGTTTTTATTTTTAATTTTGAGCCAACCAAAATATAGTACATATCATACATTAAGGTATAACGAACTTTGGCAACATTGCGTCGTGGGTGAGGCATGTATGCATGAGTTATGGTAGACTGTAATGTATGATTCCTATCTGGAACATACAGTGTAATGGTGTCTTGTTTGTATTGTGGTATTGTCTTGTACTCTCACGGATAACCTCTGTACTGGTGGTTAAAATTTCGCTGTAGGCCTATGCCTGATTTACAAATTCTTTGTTTCAAAGCCGTAATATTTGTTGTAATGTATAAATCAAAAATATTTGTTTGAAGAACCAATTTATTGTATGTGATCATTGAAATTTATACCCTAAATTTGCGTTACTCGGTAAATGCATGAAACAAATTTAGTACAAACATGTTAAAGAACACATACATTAAAATGATTCTACAAACAAACATTTTTGATTTATACTCTAAAACAAATATTACGTCTTCAAAACAAAGAATTTGTACATCGTGTGTATAGTGTAATCTTAAGGCGTGGTCCCGTCTCGTGATTACCTGAGTACGATTTGAGCGTATCACTGTTTGAGGTGTCGGAGCAGTGCCACGCTCTAGTATCAGAAGGGAGTAATCCTTGACCACTCCATTAGGGTTGTTGACGTTGCTCTAGGACTTGTGAGTATTGGTGGGCACTATACCGGGATGGGGATCCTCGGCCTCTGGTGCTAGCTTTACGCTTCAATGACCTCTCAGCACTATAACCTCTCATACCCAAGTGAACCTGCAGCCTCCTTATGGCACCACTGGATCTTAGAACCGATGCAGGCTCTGGTGCTCAGGCCATTGGGGCCCGAAAGCCCGGATCTCAGAGTGAAGAGACTTGGGTAATGGAAATGGACGAACCTAACATCTGTCAGGGGAAAAAAGGGCGAACGACTGAGCCGCAGGCTGTAAAGGCCCCACATCCTTCCCAAGTGAGTGTTCTCGAGAAAGGAACATTTTGTGCATCTCTCTAGTACTCTGGCGGTTAGGCAGGAAAACCCATACGTGTGATCAAAATTACGTAGTACTACGGGCGACCAGATAGCCTCACGGCGAGGGTCTCTCCCATGTCGGGACTGAGTTGGACTTGTACTGGTGATGGTTGCCTATATGCTGGGCAGACCTGAAAAGGAACCCTCTTCAGTGGCAGGCCGAAGAGTTGGTTGTTAAAGTGCCCAGGAGCAGGACCGGAATGTCTGTTAGGGGTTAATTGGGCCCCTACTCAAACCAAGAGGTGGCTGAGCTGAGGATCTCTGTCGGAGGACATAATGGTGGACGAGATCCTGAGATGGATGTGATGGTGCTCTTTTGCTAGGCCATGCTACTGTTTTGGCAGGTGGTCGGGGGCGCAGTTCAGTGTTCCACCAACGGGTTGGATGGTTCCAACCTGAAGTCCACTGCGTGGTAGAGCGTGATCTCTCCCCATACTCACAGGGGCCGGTTGCTTGTACAACCTTATGGCTAAGAGGCACCGTTAAGAAATCGACACAGTCTGTGATAACCACTGTGTATCAAGGGCAATTTCGGTATATTGTATTCTTGCCTATAGGGTAATTATACATATGAAACATTTTCTTTTCAAATTTCCAATGGGGCATACTACTGTTTATCATAAATCCATAATTCAAATATAATTTATGCTTGAAACCTGTTGTGTAAATCTATTTTATGTTAGTTACTTTCAGATTTACCACGAGGACTAAACCATTATGTAAAAATTATAAACGCATTTGTTACAACATTTTCAATAATAAATCTACCTGAGTTTTTTAACCTCGGTTTGAAGATGTAATAAAAATTTCTCGCAAAGTATTATTCTGCAGCCTACCGTATTTAAATAAAAAAAACTGCAAGTACGTCATTATTTCGAACAAACAGTTTTTAGAATGTTTCTTTTATAAAATATGAAATACGTATTTTATTTCGGAGTATTTTTTTTACATTTCACCGTGGTGTTGAACAACGATCAGAAATCTGACTTCAATTTGTTTGATTTATAATAAAGTTATTCCAATTCCATTTTACGTGTTTTCCTTTGAATATATATTTGGCCCGAGAGCAATAAATTGTACAGCCCTTAATTAGCGGAACGTCGACATCACACTGTTAACGTGTATGCTTTTTTTTATAAAGAACACACGATATATTATTTTTCTGACAGTGCCTTTGAGTTATTTGAGTGCTGAGGGACGAATTTGTCATGCTCAAGATTCTAGCCATGTACATATGTACTAGTATATCGATGGCGCAGATGCAAAACCTCGTAAGTCAAATTTTGGCAGTATTTCCATTTTTACACATTGTTCCTCGGCAATAACAAGAATGTCCAATAAATTAATTTTTCCTCAAAGCATATTTTATTGTATTGATGCAAACTAAAGGGCTGTAAAATTCCTTCCACGCCAGTAAGATTTCATCTCCAGTTTATCCGCCCATCTGAGCTCTTTCCAATTGTGACATACGAGGTTTTGCATCTTCACCATCGATATGTTACATAACTTTCTGTTGATACATACTAAATTACGAGAACACTTCTGCACGCCATTCAAGTTTGCGGGTTTCAATTCTTTACACAAACGGACGAGTTATCGGCAACGAAATTAAATACGTCGTATATTTATTTTCATCTTCTTGACCATCATGTACATGCTTTATGTGGACACTTTTAATCGTCCTGTTTGCGTTTTTTTATTCTGCTGCGTTTGACTCGGTTACTATTTTTTTAATGATACAGACATGAAAAAAAAAAAAAAAGCAGAACAATGTAGAGAGGGGAACGGCAGAATTAAATTTCACCCAGGAATTAATTTCTTCTTTCACCGCGCCAGGGTTTCATCCACTGTGCGGTGACTCTGAAACGAATTTTTTTTTTTGCAGGGAAATAAACCCAGCTGTACGATAACGTATAACATAACCCGGAACATAGCCAACGTGAAACGCTATTTGCCGTAATTTGCGGTGATGGCTGGTTTCATTAACACCGCGTCGCCTCGTTTGTCAGTAAACGCCAACATCAGCATGGCGGGGAAGCAAAAAATTCTGCAAAAAATACAATGAATTTGGCTGCACTTTCACGAATCCTTGTAAAGCTATTTGCTTGCAAATTTACAAGTTTCTTCTTAGTAAGAAAATTTGTAGTTAATCAAAGACTTGTGTTGATCGTAATAGGTAACTTATACACAAATTACAGCCTCGGGCGTGTATTTAGCATTTTGGAAGTCAACTTAGACATGAAAGACATGCTAAAATAATTAAGACATTTAAAAAACACTGAACGATAACATGTATACTGTAAAATGTGGCAGTATCTGACCTCATAATGTGGTTTATATTGCATATGTTCAGTATTTGTTTCATGTTAGTATTTTGTAAAAATATTGTTTAAATTTGTATCCTACTATAATTCTGACAAACTTAAGATTCTTAATTTGTTTTTAAAAAAAAAAAAACAAAAGTGATAAGAAATATAAAATGCCAACTATACTGTTAACATTGTTGACCCTGACAAATGTGCATTGTTAACATTTTGTTTAGTTGTGAAACAATGGTGGAAGTATTTTATTTGGTGTCCCTGGCCGTGCTGAACAGTGTAAGGATCTACGAACTGTGCACATGCTCGGTGATTCAAAATTAAATGAAGGGTCAGGATATTTCTGGAGTGAAGTTATTTATTTTGTAGTAGCATCCTAGAGTGATAAAAGAAGCTGTGTACCAACACCACAAGTTATAACGGCGCCCTGAGAGAAAGAGAGTAGTGTTCTGTTAACCGATGCATCATAATTAGAGACATGGAAAATTCGCGTTATTTTCTGACAGCTGACTAGACTCCAAGTGACTATGGGCTCGCTCGACGTCTCCCGCTGGCCGATATTGTCGTGACTTGCCGCGGAGAATGCTTACACGGTAGAGAGGTCAATCTCTGTAAAGACGCAACACACCTAAATGACAACACATTAAAGTTCGTGGCCCAATTGAATTGCAGATTATGCTTTGTTATGTATAGGAAAGTGAAGTTTAGTCTTCTTCCAAATGATAACGTGAATTTTGCATATGTCTAATCATAATACATGTGAAGCTACTGGTATCAAAAGGAGCTATCTCCACTGTGCTGAAACGTACAGTAGAAGTAATATTTTATCTAATGCATTTCTACCCACACTACATGGATGGGCTTTGTCTTACATGTTCAACAAAACTATATGTATGTGAGTCTTCAAGGAAGCCAAACATATGAGTAACGGTTGATTAGATATTTAAACTTCAATTTTGGAGGTTGTCTCAATTTCGCTAATAAATTGAGGCTGCTCCTTTTGATTCCAAAAGCCTCATATTTACATACATACCAGAGCTAAGAGCACGTGAGTTGGGTTGGTTTAATAAAACACATAAATAAAAGTATAAGGATACCGGTTTGAATCCCAGAGCGTGAACGTATCTTATTTTTTAAATTATTATACACAAAAGTTAGTAGCTTAAGTTGAGGCATCAGTAGCCACATTGAGTTATTATTAACATAGTTTTTTTATATTTCAGAAAAGAAAAGTGTGAAATTTGCGACCA
>PNEQ01114220.1:38599-53146 GCA_003012365.1 Medauroidea extradentata
TACTGCCAATCAGCGTGAGGCAGCTGCTCTGCTAGTCGGCAGCCAGGCCAATAGGAAACCTGTAGTAACATGCAGGAGCCAAACAGACACGGGGCTGGAGTCTACAGCCTCGGGCAGCCAATAAGCGGCCAAGTTCGCCTATATCAAACGAGCCGCCACGTCATTTCACGTCTGTATTACTATTTAGTCTGTGACCATAGCATTAATTCTAAGTATCTTGCGTAACAGTACAAGCATAGCATTTGGACTTTTGGTGTAGGCTGCAATCAATCAAATAATTTACGTTACGTTTTTTAATTAACTGGACTGATCGTAGACTAAATATACGTTGAAAGTTAAACCGTAAAGCTCGTCTCGGCTTCCTAAATCGACAAACTCTTCGCTCCACAGTTAACTGTTGCAAGGTACGTATATGCTCATGTTAAGTCAGCCGAGGAGCTGGTGAAGTGACGAGATTTTAGGTCAGCATTAATAATCTGTCTTTAGCGCTGGTGAGGGCTGATATGTCAGTATGGAGCAGCGCCGGAATGAGGGAGCGTGAGAAACGGGAGATCCCCGAAGAAATCCACCGAACAGCGACATCGTCCGACACGATTCCCACATGCAAAAAACCCGGGGATCAAACCGGTCCTATTTACGCAAGGTTAAAACAACACTTCTGTGCCAGTGACACCAACCTGTCATATGAGAAACATTTTTTAACGCAAGTGTCTAGCGAAAAAAAAAATTATTTCCCACTTTGTTTTAATGCCGTACGGGCACATCTAAACTTCTACTTCATGGTTATTGGCAGCGTGACTGTGTGAATTGATGTCACTCATTTGACTTCGCCAATCACAATAACGTTACTACAACTATACAAGACTCTGATTTGCCAGTAAAACCCCAAGGCACGTCAGAGCTAAGACGTTCAGATGAAGATGTGCACGTGCACTGAAACAAAGTGGGGCAAAATTCTTTTCGTGAAAATCAAGGGTCCCTACAAATGTCCACAGCTGATATTCTATGGTCGTGATTACGAAAACTTCTGTTGATGCACATCTAGAATCTCCCTTAAGTTTATAAAAAATAAGCTATGTGACTAGCAAAACACATTTAGCGTGCATTTTCCTGGGACAGGAATTAGATTCCGAACTTGCCGAATAATAATAGGTAGAGCCACGATTTTATGGCGAAAAGATTTTTGCAACATTTGGTTTCGATGCGTCATGTGCACACCTGCAGCTCTGCTACATCGTCTGTGATTGGATGATTTTACTCTCACTTGCCTTGGCAAATTATAGACGTACAGACTCACAATACTCTTATTCTGATTGGTGCAGTCAAATGAGAAACGTGTATGAACATACACTGTAAAAAAAGTTAGTAATGTTACTCACCGTATGTATGGTAATATTCCCCAACCTTGAGAGGGAAATCTGATTTCCGAACATGTGTGGAAATTTCCGCAAGGTAGTGTATTCGCCACACAAACCACTCGGAAGATTCGCTCGAGCGTTATGTCAAATTGTCCTAGAGGGCTTGCGCAAATATGTAATGAAAAATTGCATTACCAGTTGAGTAACATTCTTTCACACATGTTGAGTAATTTTCCCTCACTTGTAGTGGTAATTAGCTTCCATTACATGTAGAGTAAATTTACCTCAAAAATTTTTACAGTGTAGACACGCTGCCAATAACCTTGAAACAGAACTGCCGATGTGCACGTGAGTCACTGAAACAAAGTGAGGCAAAAATATTTTCGCGACAAAATCGTGGCCCTAATAATAGGTTAAGACCATGGAATTCTATTCACACAGTTTTTTCGTATACTATTTTTAAATTTTTAAAGGCCGCAGATATTGCAAAACCGTCGCATAAACTTGTCGAAAATATTTATTTCTATGAAGACTTAATGTATTTCAACGCAAAGAACTTGATAACTATGGCTAGTTATCGCCTTATAGAAGTTTGATGAAAGTTGATAATTATCCAAAATCATACATTACTGAAAATTAGGTTATGTAGGAAAAAGATTTCTGCACAACCATCTGCTCCCTTTAAGGACGTTGGACCTGTAAAACTTCATTATTTTATATTCTTACGAAACACTGTTCAACTTTTACACATAAGATAAAATGTAATTAACGCAAATAAAAAAAAAGCAGGTCCCATAGTTTTAATATTATTACCTAACAAAGTCGTAAAATGGCTGTTGCGGCGTATCCAAACAAAAAATAATACAGAAGCAAGATAATTCATATTGATACTAAATTATACGGGCTACTTCAGGACACTTTTGTAAATCCAAAGGGATGTTTTTATTTAATTGATGAAAATAAGTAATTTTTGCATAACTTTGACTTTTGCCTACTGTTGAAATTTTCAAAACTAACTTTTGTCAAACACGTCATAAAATACATCGATACGCTGACTTTTATTTCCTGTAGTTTTGAATTCGTTAGTTAATTACTTTTTTGATTTTGGCTACACTGCAATGGCCATTTTGAGACTTTCATATGTGATTATGCAAAAACTATGGGGCGTAACTTTTTATTTATTTGGGGAAATTACATGTTATCTGATGTGTAAAATTTGAACTGTGTTTAACACGAATATTTAAAATAATTAGATTTTACGGGACCAACGCTCTTACGAACTAAAATATTAATAATAATATTTACAAAAAACATCCAATTTTATGATTTTTTTATATACAAAAATATTCGATAGGTAGAGGCGAGATTATTTTGCGTACTGATTCTAGGTCAGGTTGAATGCCAATATTGTATACTTCACTCCTCCTTCTGTGATTAGACGACACCTGATTTAACACATCTTTGATGACTGCAAGCCAGTGATAAATAAGGAAACAAGTCGTGCTGGTAACACGTGTTACGGTTAGAAGCCAATAGATATTTGACTTTGGCCAGTGTGTGTATAGGTCTGAGAAGTCTACGCTGTTGCCAGATTAATACCAGAAATACTCGTGCCTCTATTAATAGGGCATATATATACATACACACACACATATATGTATACGCGTAGCCCGTGATACTGTTCTTCGGTGTGAATTATTCCATTTTGTTAAGTCAGTCGGTTTTCCTTTCTGGTATAAAACAGTTTTATGCAAATTAGGACGTTGACACGCCATTTAAAGAAAATTATGAAAAATAAAAAAAATTTCCATTACAAGGACAAAAAGTTAAAATGTATGTCTACAAAAGAAACCATACCTCGTGGAAATGTAAAAATTCTTAAAACAATTAAAATTTTCCGCCGGCACAGTGTGACGCCCCCAACCAGTGATCCTGTCTCCCCCATACATGTCCATAGAACACGATGACCCCTTGTCCCAGACGGTGGGCTTGATCGGTCGTGGGAAAAGGGGGATGGAGCCGTAGTGGTCGCCGTGGCTGTAAGTCAGTGACGTCACACTCTCCGCCCTCCTGTATACTGTATCGCGCCAGCTTGTCTCTGCTCTCTGCGGCTCACCGCGTGAGGAGAAGGGAGGTATGCCGGTGGAGTAAGGCTGGTTTGGGTAGGAAACGTAACCGTGTCACTTCCCCCTCCCTCACTCCTCCATATCAAACCAACCCCCCTCAAACATTCTGCTCCGTCGGGAGTACAACTGACCGAATGTTCAACTGATCGAAACTTATTCACGATTCTCCCTCTTTTCCTTCTTAGCCAATAGCTATGAGTATAGGCTGATTCAATGACCTGCAGGCTGTATGCATTGTACTATGCATATTCAAGCCCCTTATATTCGTTCATTGGCTGTTGTTCCACTGTGTAGCAGCTAGTTGACAAATAGTCGGGGCTTGAATATGAATAGGATAGTGCATTCTAACATGCAGATAATATTGAATCAGCGAAATTTTCCTGCCCCTAGCTATGAGGCAAGTCCTTCACTTCAACAACTATTAATATTTCATAATAATATTACAGGTGGACCGTACGTTTTCAAGAGAAATGAGAAATATGGATGTCTTGTAATATATTTCAGTACAAAAAGTGCCCAAGACGAATGTTTAACTACCGTAAAACGGGGTGATTAGAAACACTGGGGTGAATAGATACCCAATTTTAAAGATACATTTTCGGTATTAATTCAGTTTTAAATTTTTTTTTGTAGGTAAATTAAAACAGTATACAAACAGTAGTTTTATTGTAATTATAATTTTTTTCAAGCAAAAGGTGTCAGCTAGGAATTTATTTCTAATTTTGTTTCTTTTCACTCCAGTGTTTCTAATCACTCCGTTTTACAGTGCTCTACTATTTAGGTCAGAAGATCCATCAGACAGAAGACATATGTATCAACTGACCGAACGTTCATGATTAGTTTAGGTTAGGTTAGGTTTTGACACTTCGGGTAGTTGAACATTTGTTCAGTTGATACAGACTGCTTGGTTAGGGACGTCACGACATGAAGCGTTATTGTTCTGGCTGTTTAAAAACTGTTATAGATGATTCAGGACAAACGTAACACTTTTGAAACCCTGGTAACTTTTTTCCTTTCCGGTATTTTATAGCTTACTCTATTTTTTTTTGTACAGATTGAGTTGTAACTAAAAGTTAACTTCGGAAGTTACAATAAATAATATTTTTTAAATTAATATACTACACACTATGGTCTTCACAAGTGTTCAATTGATCATTAATAATGTATAATCAAAGTTCTAATACCTACTACTGGTTGGATAGGATTTTCAATTTATATTAATATCCATCACACCCGCTCATTTTTGCTGGTGGCTCAGTAAATGCAGTCTTCATTCTCTGTTATTGGTCATAACGAAGGCACCAGTTAAAAGCTAGGACAGTTGGACAGTGGCGAATCCTGGCCGTGTGCTGCGATGCGGCATTTGATGCGCGCTTCAAGGTCGTCCTTAGAGCAGCGTCGCTTAAATTTTGAATATGCTTAGTAATTATAACAATGTGCGTAATGAAAGGTAATGTAATTAGCTTAGTCTCTACAGGCTAAATTTATAATTTCAGTCAGTTGCAGATGGTAGGAATCCTTACAGTTTCGTAAGTAAAAGTTTATTAGTTATCTATATGTATAAAAATGAATCCCTATTTCCCTTGGTCACGCCATCACGCGTAAACGGCTGGACCGATTTCACTATTTTTTTTGTTGTGTTTGTTATTGTCAGGAAAAGGTTCTTATTAAATAAATTAAAAAATTTAAGAAACCATATAATATTATTTCTAATTTAACCTTAGCGCTTTGGACAATATAAACATTTGACAAAGAGGATGTAAAAAAATCTGAATATCGTTTAAAACAAATGCTTCGATCGGAGTTATTTTATTGATAAAAAATAAATAAAGAAAACATACATCACTGTTAGTTCAAAGCCAATACGCCTTGAAAATCCTAAACAAATACGAACATTGTTTTCCATAATTTCGTCTACATGCTTCCTGTCTTAACGATGACTATTGAAATCGAATTATTATAATTAATAAAAAAAGTGTGTTTATTATTCTAAT
Source organism: Medauroidea extradentata (assembly GCA_003012365.1). Taxonomy (NCBI): domain Eukaryota; kingdom Metazoa; phylum Arthropoda; class Insecta; order Phasmatodea; family Phasmatidae; genus Medauroidea; species Medauroidea extradentata. Next base: position 44,078 of record PNEQ01114220.1, read on the forward strand.
ACTTAATGATATACAATATTCTTAGTATTTTAACAGTTTTGTTGGTATTCCGACACGGGAACAGGCGACATATAACTGGCCATGTGAAAAACATGGATTTTCAAGAAAACAAATAAAAAAGAAAACAAACACTTAGCGACTGCCCTTGAGATTTATGGACATTAATTATAACAATTCGATTTCAATAGTCATCGTTAAGACAGGACAACGTCTGTCGGATCAGCTAGTATAAAATACAAGTATGTCAATTTCATTTGAATTTATTTGTGCATCGTTGTATTTAAATAAGAGGTACGCAGAACTATATATTAAGTTATTCAATACCAACCATAGAAGCTGTAAGGTAACTATTGTTAATGTTGAATTATAAACGGTTAGTGATATTTTTCGAAGGTTAAATTTTTAGTGCTCACTTTATTCCGAATGATCTACATCAGGAATATCTAGCTAAATCTTACCAAGTTCGTAATCTGGAAGAAGTTAAGAAATATCCAGCATGCTTACTCAGCAGTACACGGAAAGAGACACAACAATGTTGCGTCGTTTACTGAAGCGACGAAAGGCGCATGTACGCATTATCCCTCCTTTTTTTTTCTCATTACTATTTTCCTCTTAACACACACATCCTGTGTTACCTGCCAAGCGTCTAGTGAAGCATGCTCGCACACAATGCATGTAAAATGAAGAGCTCAAAGAATTTTCTCTTTTGAAGGCAACCTTTTTTTTTTATGTAAAGAGAAATGAGAACATTTTGCAGCGGCCTCCTGCAGCTTGCAAAGCCAGTTTTATGCCTATATACACTACATCCACCCTTCCTGATTCAGCTAAACAGGACTTACCCGTCTCCAGAAAAAAAAACTCATCAGACACGCGAATTGCTACTTGGAATTGCAAAATATGTTTTAAAAAACTCTTCCGAGCTGTGCGGCGCCCGAGTATTTTACAGGGGAACTTCCTGTCGAAAGAGACTTTTTTTTGAGTTTAGAAATCGCTATGGCGATCTTGAATTTTGATATGGATGGTGGGGGGGGGGGGGAGAGTTATAAGAGGACGCCAGTTTGACTCTGTTTATTTTCATAAACTGTGTCGTGATCATGTCTTCATTATTACTCTTTATTTGAAATATTAACGTACATACTTCGTTAGCGATGTCTCTCATTTCGTACGAATACTAATACACACAGAAAATTCCTGTTTATTTAATTTGCAATTCTGTCTTGTCAGATCGTATTAAAATTATGCTACAGTTTCTCTAGTGTCTAGTCTCTAGTCACCCACCTACTTAAGAAAACATACAAAAAGCTCCTACTGACAGGCCAAAATCAAACAAAATAATAAAAATATATAAAACAATAATATAAAAATGGCAGGAGACTAATTCAGCATTATCCAACATATCTCACTATTTGTAAACTCTTGTATATTTGCCAGTAGAAACCGAATACAACTGAGAGTTAAAACATGCAATCATTGACCACGAAGCAGAGCTGGAGGCTCTACGTATAGTTAAAAGTGACGGTTGGAGATAATGGAATATCGCGGGATAGTTAGAGATGATGGTTAAATATGATGGTTTATCGCGGGAAATCTTGACTGTTGGGTTTCAACGCATGTTCAGTTTACCAGAAGATCACCGTCTTTCGCTTGCACGTAGAACTGTTGTCCTATTTGACAGAGCCAATAAGAATCCCGCTACTGTAATATATGTTGACTGTTATTGGTCTGCACACGGCTATATTGTGTCAAACATACATCACCAAATAGTACGTGTTGCGACAAACTACAGTGTTTTCAAGGGTATGTTAGCACAAAACATTATTTACGATATACCATCATCTCTACCTGTATAGCATGCGCCATGTAAGTTGGCGTGTAACTCGCTGGAATGTGTTGCATATAATATCACTACCGTTTTTTAATTAGAAAGGCTAATTTACATAGGTCGATTTCATTCCAGTATTTATAGGCTACTAGGTGTTTTTGCAGCGGGCTGCTGCTATAATTCCTTGAATGTGGCCTTCACTCAGTAACGGACACTCACCATCTAAGCTGGCGCGCAGTGTAGGTAGGGACGTGCAAAATTCGCGATATTATTTGGTAAGAGACTATACTTAGCAGTCCTATATATACAGTATTACATTATGAGATTACACTGGACGTAGCCTCTATATGATGTCAGCTACGTGTGTGACCTCTATACAGCAGGCTGGTCACTCAAACCTACAACTTGTAATTATTGGTCAGATGCATTTTACCCGGCAGACCACAGCATGTTTTGCCTATGGAGGAAGTTGGACGAGTATATAACCATTTGGAGTCTAGACAAGAAAGGGGCAGCGGTGGGCAAATGTTCAGACTATTCGCCTCCCAACAAGGCGGTCAGTGTTCGATCCCTGAATTTTCGCACATGGGAATCGTGCCGGACGATGCCATTGGTCGCGGGTTTTCTCGGGGATCTACCGTTTCCCCCGCCCTTTCATTCCGTCGCTGCACCACAATCACCTCATGTCACTCCTCAGCAGCGCTGAAGACCTAGATGTTAAGGCGCCCGCCTGCCTGCCTTGTAGCCAGCGTTACAGCTTGCTAGCAGAACGCTTTTATCTAAGAAACTACTAAACGTGTTTCTAATGTGTAGATTTACGAAAGGAACAAACACTTCAAACGACCTCGGAATAGTAATTTTAAAACGTCACGTTAGTTAGAAAGACCATTTCAGAGCACCTCAAAATGACTAAGAACGGCTTTTTCAATCTATTATATCTAAACAACTACTGAAGGGATTCGTGTGAAACTACAATAGAGAGGTGTATTGGGCTTTACATAAAACTTTCCACCAATAAAAAGACAGTGTCACCACTGAAAGTGTCAGTCAGGCGAGTGTCCTACGATACCACTGCAGTGTCTTGCGGTAGAGGCGATACCGCGCCAGATGAGCCGGTCAATATCGCCCTTGGAGTCGTGCCTCACTCACACTAACAAACGGCCATCAGGCGGGCGCCTTAAGCGCTGACCAAAATCTCTCACACTGTAAAAAAATTTCTCCGTCGATTAATTTCCGGTAAAAATTTCTCCGGATACCTCCGTGAATTCACGGAAACTTAGTTTCTAATCCAGCAGATGTTTCCGTAAAATAATTTCATCATATGGAACTGAGCCATACTTACATGTCTATAATGGTAAAATTACATTTCTGAACAGTTGCAAAAAAAAAAAAACTTACAAAAATAAGGTGGTACTATTAAAATATTTTTTGTTAATTTACGCAGAAGTGCTGGTAAAAAATTCTCCAGAAGTTTCCGTAAATTCACGGAAGGCAACTAGCTCCATTTATGGAAACTCACATATTTATGTGACTTCTTTAGGATGCAGGCACATTCATGCGTGTGGTTATTTTTTTAGTTTCTTCTCGCAGTTTTATATATGTTTAATTGATGAAATCTAATTATTTGTAATTGTGTTACAAAATAATGTTTCCGTTATTTAAACAAACATTTCCGTAAAATTGTCCGTCAATTCAAGGAAATTTTTTTACAGTGTACTCACTCACTGGTCTCAAGAAATAACGCCAATTTTGCATGTATCTACCTATAGGATCCAGAGAGACTTTAGTTAGGACAACCTTGAATGGGGAGCGCGAGGGAACCGCGGGAAGGCGTTCACAGAACTAAGGCGCTGGAAATAGACCCAGCAGCGAAGTTTTCGACGCGCCTACAGTGACTCACTGGAGAAGAGCTCTGCCGAGACGGGAATTCTCCTGCCCCTACCCTTTAATACGTTGGTACCGTCACTCTAAAGTCCAGTTTAGGAAACGTGTGTTCCGGATACTGGCGTTTGAGCGCGATGCAAACAGCGCGAAAGTTATGCTTCGTTGTTGAGAGAAACCTAGAGTTTGTAATCCAAGTTTCATGTGCGAAGCTGGAATTTCATGAGTGACGAATGATACAGTCATAAATTATAGAACGAGATTATTGCACATAAACAATATGTACAAGATATCACATTCGTTGTTTGCAAAGGTTTTTATTAACTACACTGTTAAAAATTTCCGTGAATTTACGGATAATTTTTGGAAATGTCTGTTTAGTTAACGGAAACATTAATTTGTAACACAATTGTAGATAAGTTAGTTTCATTAATGAAACATATGTAAAACTGCGAGAAGAAATAAAAAAAACCGTACTCATTACTGTGCCTGCATCCTAAAGAAGTCTCATATATGCGAGCTGCAATTACTAAAACTAGTTGCCTTCTGTAAATTAATGGACACATCTGGAGATGTTTTTACCAGTACTTCTCCGTAAACCAACGAAAATTATTTTTAACTGTGGCAAATAATATTTGTGATAGGTTTTAGGAAATGTTGTTTAGTACTCCTTAGTAACATACTAAAATTCCACAGGAATTCTATACCACATGAAATACTCTCATGTACACCGTTACAAATTTAACGAAAATTTATCGTTAATAAACGGAAATTGTGTCCGTAAAAATAAACTACGGAAATGTCTACCTATAGTAAATACACACACTGCGGAATCATACGTAATTTTTTCATAAGTCTGCGGACACTTGCACGGAAAAATTCGCAAATTTATGGGTTAGATAGCTGCGGATATATTTTAATAACATCAACGGTAAATCTGCAGATCTGTATGCATAAATGCGATTGTAGCATTATATACACGTAAGTATGGCTCAGTTCCGTGCGACGAAACTGTTTAACGGAAACTTCAGCTGGGTTAATATATACGTTTCCGTGAATTCATGGAGGTGTCTGGAGAAATTTGTACCGGAAATTTCGTAAAAAGACGTAGAAAAACTTTCAACAGTGTACTATACTGACGCGTGTTATTTTCCGTCGTTTCTTGCAGACGAAAGCTGGCATCCGTAGCGTAGTTGGTTAGGTGCCGGTCTACGGTGCGAGAAGTCATAGGTTCGAATCCCCGCTTAGACATGGAGTTGCGTATTCCTTCAACTCACTTCATGGTCATCGGCTCTTAAGAGGAGTCCTCGACTGTCGCATGGACGTTGTTACAGTGTCACGCGTATTCTTTTATTCACGCGAAACCACTTAACTTATTCATATTATGTTTATCTACGAAAAGAACACACACTTGAAACTATACTTCTATGTTTTTAAAAATTCAGCACAGTTGTTAGAAACATGATTTTCGGGCGTCTCAAAACGGCTAAAAACTTTTTTTTTTACACTGCTGTAATTCCGAAAATATTACCTGAATTCGTGAAGTGCAAAGCGAGAGGCATGCGTTGGTCTTTACTTCATACTATTCAAAAATAAAATGTTGTGGTCACGACTTAAAGTCCCGTAGGAAAAAAACTACAAGGAAACCCTTGCACGCCAGCTTGGTGCTGCGAATAGAGGCGATATGCTTCTCGTCAAGCGTGGGACACTGGCTCTTATCGCTACGCTGTTCCTACGCGGTCAAAGGTGGAAATTCGACACTGGCGAAGACTTCTCTTGAGGTGTTAGTATTACAGACGGTACTTATTGCTACAGTTTTCTCTTGTGAACCAATTAGAGTTATCATGGTTTTCTTAAAACGGTGCGTCAAAGTCTAAATTCGCACGTTACACTGCCATTCAAATAGTGAAAATCAATTGACTTATTTTAATGAAATAGTTCACAGTGAATTAACCTGCCATGGGCTACGTAACTTAACACTTATTAAATCACGACGTAATACTTCTAATATTAAAAATTAAATAAATAAATCACAAAAGTACAAGACAAGATGCGAATAAAAATTTTTTTTTAAATACAAATATATGTCACGGTGAGTTTTTCTAATAATTGGTTATGTCGCTAATTACATGTTATTTCACTGTGAATTATTTCGTTAACATAAGTCATCTGGTTTTTCACTATTCGCATGGCAGCGTAACATGCCTATGACACACAGTAATGAAAAACTATGAGAGCTAAAATTGTCTAGCAAGAGGAAACTCTACTAATCAGTATTATCTAAAAACTATAATGCTATTTCGCAAGAATAACAATTTTGATATTAAACACACTTAAGGCCATGATCTTTCATTTATTTCAAACAATTGCAAATAACTAAAATATTTTTAACGAAATTCTTTGAAAAAAATTCGAGACTGTGTACAGTCATACGATACACAATTTTGCCAGAGCGTTTTTTAAAATAATAGATTGTTTACTAGCAAAAATTATTTGGCTTGATTTTGGCTTTTCTTTTGACAACAAAATATGTGCTATTTCAGGGGCAAAAATTTAACAATCCGTTTGGTGTATTGCAACAGAAAAATTCAGCTACATGCGGTGATATATACGTGTTAAAACTGTCAGAATGAATTTTCGATACGTCATGTATTAATTTGCGTTAAAAAAATATTTTCGAAACAACTGCAGAACTAAAGAGCGAGGCCTTAAACACCCTAAAGATCTCGTTGTTAACGGCCAGTAAAATCCCCTCACCATCACTTCGTTGACGAAACACATGTTTCCGAAACTTGCTGTTTCGTATTTTAGGTGTAAATACTTTGTCCACTCATTGATTTCGTGAATTGTCCGAGGTGAATACTGGGATGGATCATTGACATAGGTCATGGTTAAGGTCAATTCTACTACAGGTTAGAAATAAAACTTTTTTTTTTTTTTTTATGAGAGAGTTTGCACAGGGAAAATTTATGCAGCTAGTTTTGCTGCTATCAATGTGGGACCAGAAAAATACGAAACTGTTGTAAAATCAAGTTTAAAATGGCTTGGAAATGACAGAAGTCATTTAACTTAATTTTAAAGTGAAAATAAACAAATTTCGCGTTTGAAATTATTATCATTATCTAACTTAAAATTTAAGACCTCGGAGGTAAATAATTACAACCCACATTGTAAGACAGTCGATGTAAACAATTCCTATCCTTAAATTTAAAAGAAATACTTACTTACAAAATACGTAGGTAGTTCATTTTAAACCACATAAAAACGCCTTTGTCCAGATTTGACATACTAAATTACACCTAAGCTGCCAACTACAGGAATGATGGATATCATTATTTACCCCCGAGGTCTTCAATTCAGGAAAGCTCTGTGATTAGTCAGTTTGGTGCACTACTGATACCAGCGCTTAAGCAGCAGAAATTTTCCTTGTGACAAACTTATAACATTGATCTTTCTAACCTGTAGTAGAATTAACCTCAGCCTTGGCCGATTTCACTCCACTTCTTACTATAGTGAATTGTTTGTCTATAATACCCTCGCAGTCAACGATATGTAAAGCTTATGCTTGAGTTTATGTTTACTTTGGGCAAGTTAGAGATTCAGTAAAAGTTTCATTGAGGCATTTTACTATCCAAAATTATTGGACGCAAAAAATAAATTCGACGAAAAATAATCTACAAGTCTGGCAGTGCTTGGTACGGACGTAAATAAATAACGGTTTTATGCAAGGCAACTCATCTTTATGCTGTATTTTTTAATACAATTTTTTAATTATCCTGAATGGGGATGTCGCAAATCCGCTTTGCATACATATGTTGGAAATTAATTGTACTATGTAGTCTAATTTTCTATAATTTTGGGTAGTTACCTACTTAATTAAATTTTCTTAAAGTCAATAACTAACCAAAATTATAAAAACATATGTTTTGATAAACATTAGACGGCATAGTACAAACAATTTCCAACATTTGTATGTAATGGTTTTACGATTTCAGCGCCCTTTCAGGATTAAAAAAATAAACTCCAAAAAATAACATAAATATGAACCAGTGGCATTAAGAACTGATCTTACTACAAATAAGTTTCTGTATCTTTCTTCTTGTCCCAGAGTCTTTTAATAAATCGCAGTTTAATTTCGCACACAAGCCACGCGACTGATCTCGAATGAAAACCGTGTTATTTTTTTCACGGCTGCTTACTGATTTTTTTTTTGTCAGAGAGTTCAGCCGGCGTTTGAGCTGCGATAAAGTTTACTTCGCGCCGAGCATAAAAAAAATTAAATACATTTTATCGAGGAAACTGCTTTTGAAGACTTTATCAAAGGCGAGCTTTAATTAACTTTTTCCTCGCTTGTCCGGAGGGCGAAAGAAGCACACGAGACTGGAAATATTTGTCAAGCAAAAATAAAATGAAATCAACCGTCACTGAAAAATGCTGGTTCGATGACTGCAAGCAAAAGATCACGCCGGACGAAAGACAATTAAAAAAAAAAGTTTTCAGAGATGTGCTCAAGTTTCCTGTTACAGATAAATAACATTGTACCTGACGTAAGGATTCTGCAACGAAGTGTTTAATTAGTCAGTTAGTGTTGCCATATAACAGCGGGTAAATGCCGTGTGGACTATTTTCTAAACACGAGTTCGCGAGTACCGGTTTCTGGTAAACACCACCCTCCTGCTAGTTGATATTTCTGCTTTCATTTTACAGTCAACCCGAATGAATATAAGCGTATTTTTAAGAGAGCATTCTATTTAAATAAAATAAATAAAACGTAATTATGTAACTCAAAAATTTACGGCTATGCTCTGCTATTTCCACTGTTTTCACGACAAATATTTTTGTACCTAAACGGAAGAAGATATCAAATCTGCCCGCGGCAGTTTTGTTTACAAAAGTTTTCTTCACGTTAGCTAATTTTCCAAGACAGTAAACACAACGTTTCTAGCTAATTATGTAATTAACGATATTTTTAATAACCGACTTATTTCTAGTCGAAACCGTACCGTACGCTATTTTGTTAGAATTTATTGTTTTGTGGACATACGCCACTGCTCATGTTTTCCTGATCAAACCTGTGTTGTATGACAAAGAACGAAAAACGAACAAGAGAAAAATATATAAAACACACACAAAATTAGAGCTGCTCGGCCAATATAGCCTTAGATACCGTCCAGAGGGCCTATGCTCGAGTTTTCGTTCGTATGCGAATCGCCCGCCTGACCACTCGAAATGTGTTGTTGGTATGCTTGAACATTCTGCCGTCCTCGTACACGAGATTCGTATACGAAAATCTACTCGTGTGGTGGCAGGCGGCCGAATTGGGGATTTCGCATACGAGAAGCCGTAAAAACCGAAGCTATGGAGCA
>PNEQ01114221.1:0-53045 GCA_003012365.1 Medauroidea extradentata
ACATTCTCACTTTTGGCAGTAAACCGACGATATATCATCTCACTAATCTCAGGTTTGGGGCACCAAATACGTTTCCGCGAAACCTTAACTCTCTGAAACTTTGTAATGTCAATAAAGTTAAAGTGAATATTTTGACAATATATAATTGAGGGCACCGTCACCAATGGTTGTGCACAGGGTAAACAGATGTTTCTCATTCAATTAGCCTCTTACCTTAGATGTCTGTAACTACCATAGAACGTCAAATTGGCAGTTTTATAAATAAGGCCCAGGCGAAGTCGCTGTTAGTGGCAGGGACAAACTTAAGACTGCTTTTCGCATGGACAGCTATAGCTACTTATTCTTCTGCAGAATTAGTTCAACTAGCCGCTTGGACATTCTAACACTTGATGACTGAAGTACCAATCTTGTGTACAAAGAGGTTTTTCAATTAAAGTAAATATTATCAATTACGAATAATACTCGCGAGCAAAGCCGCGGGGGACTGCTAGTAGCAATATAAGAACAATGCCAGATTTTCTTCAAGAAAAGATTGACAGTGACTCTTCTCTTTGGTAACCAATAATTCTATTTTTATTGGCATTCAAAGGAAACATCTCTCTTTTGAAAAATATCTATCGCATGTCAGACGTGTGCAAGTGACATGCAGTTGTTTATTACACAGAAGTCAGATTTTTCTACCTTCTTTCACGGCAGACTGCAGACTTGCTAAAAGTCCAATCTTATACTAATCCTTACATCTTTCGAAGGCAACAGTTAAAGCTAGCCAAACAGCGAAATAGAATCTTCTAGTAGCCCGGCTGTTCTAAATATGTTGATTATAAGAATCAAGAATACGTTTTGGAACTACATAAATTATGTCTATCAGCCCTACCTGAAAACGACCACAGCGAACGCAGAGCGCATGTAGGCTTATATCTAGCCTATATGGGATGTGTTCTTGATACGAAAACACCTCTTAAATGGTGAGTGGTAAAAAATTATGGAAGCCATAAAGCAAAATGAAACTTTTTCGAATGTTGGTAAAAATCCTCTGTGTGTCGGAAAGTATGGGCAGGAGTTGTACGCCACTATAGATAAAGATGTTCAGTCATCTTGCTGCAAGAAACAATTGTTAATGCGTCGTTCATACCACCACGAAGAAGCTTAAATGTAAGGTTCATACTACACGCAGTGAATGCAGTATCTTGTGAATGAACACTTACCTGGTTGATATCGTTCTTGTCACGAATTACTGAATATCACAAATTCTCGCCCACACACGCAGCAACTATGGACATGATGTTTCGTTTGTTTTCTTTCACTTTCCTCAAGGTGTCTGTGTTTCTGCTGTGTCGTCTAAACCAGTTTTTGTCGTACGTTCTGTTTTGTCTGTTTGTTGTAATTATTTCCTGTCTGTTGTTTCGTACTTACTTATGGAATTCCTTTTGTAGAATAATCTGAATTATTTCTTTATTTTTCCATGGTTTGTTTTTTGATGCTTGAGTGATCGTTTGTGTTATTTTCTTGTAACTCACTGACTGAATTCCTTGTGGAGTTGTACATGTTTACCGTTGTTTGCCAATTGCAAACAAAGTCATTTTACATGTTTACTTGTCTGTTTATTCTCTGGTTTTCTGTGACACCGTTTGCTGTAATGGAGTATGTTTAAAATACTTTGTATCCTATACACGTATTTTCTAGAGTTTTACAAAATACTTTTTTTTATCTCTTTTTAAATTCAAATTTGTGATCCGGACAAGTCTTGTCGCAAACACACTGTTTGAAGTTCTCTTGAAGCCACCCGATTCATTTAAATATCGTTTTTAAAACAGAATGTTTTCCTTTTTATTGCGTGTTAAATATGTATTATAAGTGGTTTAATTAGTTCTCAACAAGGATTTTTTAAAATAAAAACCAAAAGAGTCTCTTTAGTAAATTTAAACTAAAAAAAGTAGAACGGACAAATATGAATTTTATAATCAACCACCAGAACATGTATACAACGGTTTGAAAAATATCATAAATAATAAGCTAATCGTAGCTATGTTAGTGTAAAGCTTAAATAAGTACGTTATTTAAAGTGTAATTGTAACATATCAAAATAATCTAAACGCAGAGCAAACATCTGAAGATATAACTAACAAACTATCAGCATGCCACATCTTTACTAGTAGCAGTGAACTGTACAGCAGGAAATTAGGCTGTATTGGTAAGTATAATTGGGGCAGTATTCAAGTCAGTAGCTTTGGAGTAATGTTTCAAACGTAAACTTTAAAATAATTTTAATTTGGCTGCCTGGGTGGAAGTGTTACGCGCGTTTGAGGTGTGGAGTCGTCAGGGCGACACAGCACACGAATCACGCATCATTGTAGCCTCTAGGGACAACTCGCCTCTACTAGACTGTCAGTGCTGAACCTGACATTTCATAACATAATATTTAAGATAAAGGTGTAGTGTACAGAACATGCCCACACGTTTTATAATATTCTGTGCCAAAATGTTTATACCTGAAAAGGATTGCGAAAACATTCATTATTGCCATTCTAGGGAAGGCTGTAAGAAAATAAGCATTAATAAAGATTGGTGAAGATAAAATGGGTGCATAAACACGTAACGTTCTTTGAATGATATTCCTAAGCAGACGTCACTCATGTTTGATGAGCAGTTCTCGAACAATATTGTAACGGACGAAGTTTTACACACCGTTTGGCAGCCAGTGTATTCGGCCACAGGTATATACAAATATGTGATACATTTAGTGCAAATATAGCGCATATTTAATTTCATTTGTTTACAACTGTTGTTTTACACAATATAAATACGGAATCATCCTGCCAAAAATACTGACTATCGTTTGACTTAATATCTTCCTGTTTTGTTGTATTTCTCATTATTTTATAGACGTGGATTTCAGCACGACAGTGAAGGTTAGGGAATATTTCGATTCAGTGCTACTAAAAAACTTATTGCCGCTATGAAGTTTGAAAATTTTAAATTTAATATTCTTTATTTCATATACTTCGATTAATATTTTTGTGTACATTTCTCTTTCGTGAACATTTTGTATGATTGAAGAAATAGAAATGCGATGTTTCGGGACAGCAAGTGGGAGAAATTGGCGATGTTGGTTTGGACTGATTTTATACAGTTTCAACAAGTTCATCGTATTTTGAATGTTCCTGCAATACACAATATTTCCATATTGCGTGATGTCTTGACAGAAGATGGAAAATGTACTTAGTTTGATGTCAAGCTCAACATTAGTATAACTTTTTTCTACTGAATGACCTGATAGCCAAGTAGCTAGAATTTAATTAATTAATCTTGACTCACAAGTAACCAATTCTTTTTCGACAAAATTCCTTACATAAAGGGAATACCCAAGTTTTCCTTAATACAAGTATAACTTGAGTTACTTTCAAGTGATAACAGTAAAACATTCTGATCTGCCGTCATTACAACGAGCAAGTTAGGAAAATTTCCGCATAGAAAATAATATTCAACGTACCGTTAAAGTGAAGCAAAATTATTTCATTTCACCGCCTAAATATATGGCATTATTGTACATAAATTAGGGTAATACCAACATACGGCAATTAACAGTCTGCAATTGTACAATTCATTACAGTACCAACGAAAGTTCCAAACTAAAGTTTTACTGCAAAACGTTTAAGTATAACTGTAACAAGCAAGCAGCAAGTAGGTTATTTTTACGTCTAGTTTTAAATGTAAAAATTTTAATTATTGTAGAGAAACTGTATACATGGACGTTTGTATGTAAACATAGTATAGTTTTAAATAAATTGAGTTTATACAGTTATTTAACACCATATCAATAATGAAACATCTTGTCACGAAAAATTACTTTGTTTAGTAGTACTTGACATATTTTTACACTCGTGGATTGCAGCGAAAAAATTAGTTTTTAGAGTATATTTAGGGTAGGTGTTAATAAAAAAAATATTTGCGCCGATTACAAAATTTTCCCATATTCGATATGAATTCTGATTGGATAATAAACAGAAACATTAAATTCTATTATGTTAGTTGCAAGGGCGTAGTGTTATGTTATGGCCGTGGCAGTAGACGAATTTTCACGCGAAGTGACGGAGTGGCGCCCCTAGCGGCCGGCGCTGTCACTACTTGCACAGTTCGCACGACAGAGGGCAGGCGAGTGCAGCTGGTCGCCCGTGTAGATGACCCCAGGGGGTCTAGTCTCTAACTATCCTTAGTTACGGTCAGTAACATTAACGTCACTTACCGTTACTTGCGATTCACTAAGCACTTCCCTTAACAAATTCTGCCGACTTTAATTTTACGGGCATGTTACTTTAGTTTATATTTGTGTGCTCTGAGTTGTTTACGTAACACGCTACTAGATTTCGGCGAATTTAATTAAATTTTACGTTGGAACTGTAAAATTTGTCTATTTAGAGTTGTGGAATATTTAAATAACGATGTTTGTGTTGGTATGTTCTCGTTTTTATTTTGTCTTGCAATACTAAGAAACCTATACATCCTGTACAAATGGTCAAAACATTCCTTTCGTGTACGGATTTGTAGGAAGGTCTTGTTCTGTACTGCAAGAATTAATGCCAAGTTTTCATGTCTCGTTTGAATGAGAAAATTTAATGTCCAGTAATTGCTTATACAGTTTTAGTACTTTGCGTTAGTAGTTTTCGTTGGTTTAATATTTCTGTTAGCGACTGCTCCGATAACAGATATTGATAATGGAAATATGTGTTCAGTAGAATCACATGTGTTATATTAGTTAGCAACTTGAAAATTAATTCGTAATGGTCTGGTAAATTGCATACTTCAAATATTATTACTATATAACTTTAAGGGGAATGTCCACATTTAGTTCATTATACCTGAAATGCAACAAACTCGAAAAATAGCCTGCCAATCTCATCGTAACAAATGAAACCATTTCAAATTAGAAACCACAGTGCGTTTTCGATATTGTATACCAACAATAGCGCTTAAATAATTCCATATTGCGTCATGTTTTCACTGTTTCATGCTGTGTCATGTTTTCACTGTCGAGAAGAACCTACTACACCAATGTAGGCTTGGGCATAGAATATTAATAAGCATTTTTACACTTGAAATAAATATGTTATAGTGTACTATGACCAGAATGTACGTGCAATAACAAGAAAGAATAGTATTAAGTTGCAATATAAATTGTGTGCAAGAAAGAATTATGTTCCACTTGCATATTTTTGTTTCATGGAAATGTGAAATTTTATGCGCTATATTTTGCTAGAATTGAACATATTCTACCACCCCGTTGTATTTTGTATATTTTACTATTGAATATTGACAACATCAGTTTCTACGTCATACTAAAAATAAAAAGAAATGTCTCTTGACAATATTACCCTGAATGTTCTCTGTGCTCACATGACTCTACTTGCATGGCAAAAAATAAACTACAATGTGATGATGTATTCCCTCCACCTTTTCCACTTGACTGTCAAACTATTTGGCAAAATTCTATATAAATACATTTTAATTAAATGTATGCATTTGTATATTCAGCACCTACGTGCAGCTGTTATAAACATATTCAAGGTTGTGAAGCAAAGGAGTGGTAAGGTTGACACTGACACCCTTGCCTGGTCTGACATTGCGTATACTTGTGAAGTATTGACTGTGCAATGTTCATCACATAACTGTAACTGTAGGACTTCAGGCGCTGATCTTGTCATTGTTAAAACAACCTGCTGCAGAGTTCATGTTAGAATACTTGGATAACTTCTTTAATTTTTAGGTTGTGAGATAAATTTGTGGAAATTTTATTTATTGCTGTGTTGGGCAGCTTGGAACTTGTGTTTTTAATGTGCGTGTACCTTAAAAGTATCCAACAACCCTCCTCTGAAATGTGCTTTAAATAAACAATGCACTGGGAACACACATAATAGTTAAGCAAAATAATCTGTATTTCTAACCCGCTGCGAAAATGTTCCAACGCCCAATTAGACAAGCTGAAAAAATTTAAATGACTATTTGCTCTCCCTGAAACAACGTGTTTTCATGTTGCATAAAACTCACACTTCAATATTATGACTACTGACAAGCATACTCACTGTAAACATATGAGTGTGTGCATGTGTCTACATTTTGCGCAAGTCTTTAGTTTGTCAAGAATACAAATTACAAACTACATAATAACAATACGTAGGTAGTGCTTAACATATGGACAATGTGGTCATTTAAGACAGGCTCAGACAAACAGGAAATAGGATAGGAAATATTCTGAGTTCTATCCAGTCCATTTGTCAAGTGTTGTAGGAAAACCAATGGTCGGTACTGGGAATCAAATCCAGATCCTTCTGAATATAAGTTAGTTGTTTCACCGCTGCAGTAATTTGCTTTGTCGCATGTTAATAATGTAAAGGGACAAAAATATTTTGATGGTTTTACAAAAACTGTTTTGTTTAAAGTTTTTTTCTTTGCTGTTTAGCAATTTAGAATGCCAAAACATCCTAGGACTTCCTATGCATACTTTCTGGAACAGAAGATATAAGTATGTATAAATATGTGAAAATAGAGTTGGTAATTAACAAATATGACAGTTAAATTAATTTACATAATGTTCTTTTCTGCTGTATTTTGCAATTGGCTGAAAATTACCGCTAAATGATTGCATATGAAGAAACTGATTTCATTCAAGTTGCTAGAACGGGAAACTTGAAACTAATCTTGTTTGTTGTACAAATATGGTATTTTGTGAGTTGTAGTGTGATATTCCATAATTGTTACATAAACAACATATCTGTATCAATGAAAATTTTTGTTTTAAAAGATAATGTTTATGAGAATTTTGTAGTTAGTATGTCAACCAAATAGTGTTAAATTTATTTGAGGTTCTACATGTCCTCGGATAGCTTCACATACTCGGTAGAGGTACACTTGGGGAAAGGGTAATGGAATCAACCAGGGGCCTGTATTAAGGAATCATCACCTGGAGTGAATTACAAAAACCCTGGAAAACTGAACTCAGTATCCTTCAGGATGTGATGTGAAAGTCCAATAACTGCTCCAACTCACATTTACTGCACCACCAATACAGTAGGGTCAACTAGGGCGATTATTGTGAACGTATTCAGTTTTTGTTGTGTAACTTACTATGGAACTGTAGGTAATTGCTTATACAGTTTAAAAAGTTTGCCAGATAGTGTAAGCTGTTTTCTACTTCTCGGTGTTAAGAATGCATGGTACATAAATCAGCGCATTAAATAAAAATGTCAGGTTTCTCAAAACTATTAAGCAATTATCAGAACACAACAATCCTAGACAACAAATGTTGCTAACTTTATGAGCAAAAAGTTTTCTCAAGAGAGACACATGGTGGGGGAAATGTCTGTCGTTGCAATTTTGTACATCTTATAGCAGGGAGAGAGATTGTGCTTAGTGAACGTGTCAATCTAGCAAAATGCTTGTTTATAAAGATGACAAAAAAACTATTCTCTAGGATTATTCTTTTCCAGTTTTTCTACATTAACTTCCAAAATCTTATAAACTATTACTGATTTTCACGTTTTATATACATGTATGGTAATAAAAGTCAAGGTTATTCACAACTGACCCCGTATTAACCTACTTTATTTTATAAAAACACTGTGTTGTTTCTTTTATTTACATTAATGATTATGTTGGTTACATTACAACCAGTCTGCTATTGTTTATGTACAGTTACTAACACACCCACTGTTCCCTGCATAACAGTACAGGTGATGTTCATGCCATCTGCATTCAATGTACCACTGACTTGAAGTTGGTTCTGTGATAAATAAGTCCAGCTAACAAAAGGACAAACGTATGTACAGTAATGGAACAAGCTCAGAGTCCTTCAGCACAATTTATTTACTATACCTAGGTTATGGCTTGCATACCCTTTCAAAATAACCTGTTACTGCCTCATAAGTGAACTACTTTTCAGAAACTATAAGCCTATCCAAATTATATTTTTAAATACGTGATACATATTTACACTTTTTTTTTGTGACCACTGAACACACCTTTATATATTGCGAAGCAATTCTACAATTGATTACAGCAGTTTAGCTTAACATTTCATTCCAAGATCCACTGCTGTTATGAGAGTAGAGCAAGCTTAGGACTACTTGAAATTTTAAAAGTCAATGGGCATCTTCAGTGGTCATTCATAAAGTGCACTGGAGCTCATTGTGGTTGCTGATTAGCCAGCATCGTTGAACCGCAGCTGCAGTAATGTGCGTGTGCCCCTCAAGGCGCACAATTTTGGGCAGAGTAGAGTACTGAATAAAGTTAACCCCGAGTGAGGTAACGGAAAACATATATAACACCATGGTTGGACTAATATTAGAATATGCAGCAGCGGTCTGGGACCCCTATGTAGAGGTGGAGATACAGGAGCCGGAAGGGGTGCAGAGGTGGGCAACGCGGTGGGTGAAAGGCAGCTGGAGAAGAGTGAGGCAGGATGGAAAGGATGAAAGATACTTTAGGTCTTCATTAATGATGGAGATGGGTTGGCATTCCCTAAAGGAAAGGAGAAAGGTGGAGAGACTGGTCAGAATGTATAAGGTGGTGAATGGAGGGGGATGGGGTGAGTTAAATACAAAGTTAGTTAAAGGTGTGTACAGAGCTATGTAAAAAAACAGTGGTTAGATTCAGAGAACTTGGCGAAAGACAGAGCAGGGAGGGCAGTCCGTATTAGTGAGGACAGCAAGGGAGTGGAATGTGTTGCAGGAAGATTTGGTGACAGCAAGGTATGTGCGGCAGTTCACAAAGCACTTGTTGAGGGGAAACGATTGAGAGGATAAGTGGTTGTCTGCAGGCGTCAGCCCAATTGCAAGGGTATTATTATTGCAAATAGTGTACAGTCATGTTAATGACGTTTTACAGAGGTTACAAATTTTATTCGGTATGAACTTTTACATATAACTTACCGTAAGCAGGGGTGACTTTGTGACATCTGTATATTGAAATGTGGTGTTAGGCTCATGTTAGCTCTATGGGTAATTAGCTGGAGAGGAAGATTTTAATTCCTTAAACAAAAAATGTTGAATTTTAGAAATATAAAATCAACTGCAAAGTGTTTTCTCCGAGTGGCTTAACAAGCCTGTACTGATGTGCAATTTTCTAAACTATATCCTAGCTCGAATCCCGCACTAATTTTAACTATAATGGTTAATTTGGGAAGAGTAACTTTAAAGCACAAACAAACACATTTATTTTATGCTGCAGCGATTTAAAAAAACAACAAAAAACTAATATACGAGTATTCAAGCAAGCCTGTATGACATAGAATACATGTTTCCACACGCAATTTGAACAACCATCCCTTCGCTTAAAACACGGACGTTTTTTAATTAATAACAAAATGAGAGCTGTTTAGCCTACAATTAATATCTTTAATAAACAACACCGATAATTACGTCAAAAATGCTGCTCGGCACTCGACAGATGCGAATATTTTATTAAGAAGAGTATACACATCAGTTGAATGGTTATTCCATCCAAACAAATAATGATTTAAGTAACGGTGGATTTTTCGTAATTCCAACATAAATTCACTTCACTATCGTCGTTTCCGACTACGAAACGTAATAACCTCACTAATCCGCCATGATTTCCACACAATGTAAACATAGTTACAGCAAGCAAGTAAGTTAACACCACCCATCTGTTAAGGGCGTTTGAACAGTATAATTTAATTTTTTTAATATTTGTGCCAAACGCCATTCAACTTTTGCACATAAGATAACACGTAATTTCCCCAAATAAAAAAAATTAGGCCTCGTAGTTTTTGCAAAATCACTCATCAAAGTCACAAAATTGCCACTGCAGTGCAGACAAAATCAAAAAAAGTAATTCGTGAATGAATTCAAAACTACAGGAACTGAAAGTTAGTGTATCAATGCATTTTATGACATGTTTGACAAAAGTTATTTATGAAAATTTCGCTAAGGGACCTATTTTTTTTTTATTTGGGGAAATGATATGTTATCTGATGTGTAAAAGTTGAACAGCGTTTGGCACAAATGTGAAATTTGGAATTTTGGCAGGTCCAACGTCCTTAAGTTACGTTCGCTCACCTTCACGCAAAAGCAAAATGCTTACTGAATCGCTCCGGGAAAATTGACGGCAAATGTTAAGGTGACTGACCGTAACCGTCAAGTTAAGGTTACTTTAAAAGTTAGTGAATAGACCCCCTGGGCACTAACGTACCTGGGATACGAGTCAAGGAGGATAGATCTCGCATTGTAAAGTCGACTGCTGGTGAAACTGTGAGAGTGCTACTGTGGTCCTGCCATTTCCGCCTTCAGTTAGGTCCATGCAGAGATGTAACAAGGTGGGGTGCTAACTACCCATTAGCTACAAAAAAAATTTTTAGAACTATTTTAACCAATATAACATGCAATGTTTCGTTACGTTAAACTGCTAACATAGAACCATTTCGCACTTTCAAATCCAAATTTTTCCGTAGGAGGACCCCCAGACTCCACGCTTTAAAGGGATGATCGGTGTTCATTATTTTATTCTCAGCCCTAAGGTTAAACCCCTCTTACACAAATACTGACTACACCACTGTGTCATTGTCTCTGTTGCCCTTTATAACAGTCATGGACACAGTAAGGACCAATGCCCTTTCCTCCCTTCGACCCCTCCAGTGATCCTTATATAATGTTAGGTTTAGAGATACTTTAGTGAAGTGAAGAGGTTTTGGTCACGTGTAGGTCTTTAGCGCTGTTGAGAGTGACATGATGTGATATGGAGCAGCGCCTGAATGAAGGGGCGGGGGAAACGGGAATACCCCGAGAAAACTCGCCGACCAGCGGCATCATCCAATACGATTCCCACGTGTGAAAGAGATATTTGAGAGAGGTGTAGTTACATTCTACTAGGTGGCTATGCCCTCTACTCTTCTCCCTGTTTACGCCGATGATCACAGTGTTTATCTGTGCCCCATGAGTTACAGAGACAGAGAGAAGTATAGTTGTGGAAAAACTAGTTCGCTAAAACAAAGCCGAACTGCTGAAGAATGCGAAAATGTTTTTATTGTATTACATTTTTATATAGTTGTACAATGTATAGTTTGTTTTGTAGACGTATATTGTGACCATATTTTACAGTAATGAATATTTTTAAGCTTTTTAGTTCTTGTTAAATGGCATGTCTAAGTTCAAATTTGCATAAGACAGTAAAGGAAAACCAAACTGCAGAAATTATGTAACTCACGCTGAAGAACAGCGCCATTGGCTACGTCAAGATTGACATATAAAACCAAACAATTTCTTTTTTTGGTATTTTGAGAACATGATAAATTTTAAATAAAAAATTGCCAATTTCCGGCAAATTTATAGGGGAACAAAAATGCAATGAGGTTTTTTATGAATATTTTACCGTATTTGCGTAATGAACCGTGGCATTCAATATCCATAAAATGCAATAACAACTAAATCTATAGTCAATACGACGTGACCAACCCCATAACGTAACGAAGGTGACATTTATTCAACACATTATTTGCACGCATTGCAGATATTTTAAACCACATCCAGAATTGCGTTATTTCGTTTACATTTCTTTAGGATCTTTTAGCAAAATTCAGCTGTCGAACTATATTTTGAAACGCGAATTTGACCCTTAAAACTTGAGCCAACGAAACATTTGTATTATATAATTTTACTTCACATCATACGAGCAATCATCTCACAAAATTCGTAACATACTTTCATTAACACATAACTGAACATAATTCCCAAACTGCTTGTATAAAAGAAAATGTAACTGGTTCGCTTATTTAAACATACGCGTTTATTTGGATTTAAATTTAAACCAAAATATTTACTTAAGAATAGACATAGAAGAATAAAATAATATATTTGGAAACGACTAGCCAAGTGCTTTCCTAAACATGAAACAAATATATACTACTCATTCAAGTACAATTTCAAAACAAGCAAAAGTTAAGTTTAGTTCGAACATACTACAAAACTTCTAAAGTAAAAAAGCACCTTTTTTCACATAATCATATAAAATCAACATAATTTCTTATAGAAAAGTTTTTAATTGGTTGCAGAAGTTATAAGCCAATAAAATAAAATCAAATACAAACTGTTGACATGATATGGTAACTGGATGCAAGAAAATTCAAAAGTTTATTATTTACGTAAATTACATAGACTGGAAAACACATGTCATTTGAGTTTGTAAGTCATTTTTATAATATGCTGGAAGTAAGAATTTAATGCATACAATAAAAGTACTATCCCATAATTTGACTGGTTTTAATGAACAACACACACCTAACACACACAAAATAGTAAACATATGCAATTGTATTACTTTTATTAGAGTTCCTTGGAAAAAATTCACTTATCTTGGGTTTGATGTACATCCCAATGAGACACATAGTTACTCGTCTTAGTATTTATTTTCTGTTTCTTACTATCAAGCTTACTCTTGTACATGCAGCATTACATATATTTTTATTTTTAGGTTAAAGTCGATATTTGCAAAGTGCAATAAACAAAATACTACAAAATCGCATGTTTCATTAGTGCTCGAAGTCATAATCGGGTTGAATTTAATTTACACGCACATTTATCGCCTTTGTATTTAAAGTTAATTTTTTTTGGTAATTTGTATAAATAGTTTTAACGAAGAAAATTGCTATAATCTTTTTACTTAAAAAAAATAAATATTTTGAGTCTCATACTACAAATCAAACCCGGTATATTAATTCAGGGCTTTCTTTACGGAGAGCTGGAAAATGTATACGTGTACTATTGTCTTAAATATCACTGCCTGATCAGGTGTTTTGATTTAAATGAAACAAGTAAAATAGCTTTAGATCATTGGGCCAGTTTAAATTCCAACAAAAGCAATTTACTTTTCCTAAATATCAAATTCAGCCACTCAATGTCTCGGCCAAACTAATAATATTACATTTACAATGACAAATATTTCTATAGTGGTTATAAGTTGCGTACGTAAAGAAATTTGTCCTTTATTTACTTTAAAATTTTCCGGTTTTTCGTAAAACATCTAAGTCTGGGAGCCTAACCTAAATAAATTATTAATCGCAACCACTTCTTCTAGTTGAATTTGAGATAATTATGTGTTAAATATTGCATTTCAGCAATGATTAGCGGAATTTTTTATGAGTAGCTCAATTTGATATTTATTTTACTTTTAAAAAATGCAAAGTTTTGAATAAATTGACGTAGCCTTCACTTTCACTGGAAACAAGTAATGTGAAGTTGTCGCCTACGTGTAAATATATGTTTCACAACCGGACATTTTAACAACATATCACTTGTTCTTGCAGGAGTTAAGTTACGAATTTTTGCGGAGTTATACATTGTTGTGAAACTACAGTAATGTCAAATCTTTGCTACATAATATCGGCATCGACACGTCTTCCAGGAACGTATTCAGTCAACAAGAAGGTAATTTTATTCACACAAGTATTTTAGAATAGTTTTCCTAATGCCTTGGCGTGGTTATCACAAGTCCAAATATAATTACATTATTGTCATTTTATTTGCTATTATATTGTGGCGTACATACATTGGAGTTGATACGAAAAAATAATTTTTTACCCACTGCAGAATGCTTTTAAATCCTCTTAAAATTACAATGTACTATGTTTGCATACTTTTTGTTAGTATAAATTAACGAAATCTGTCTTGACTTACGATGAAGAAGTTTAAAAATGTGAACTTGGTAAATTTCAGGAACATAAAGCTAACTAAACAGCACCAGCTTATATAATCGTGACCGAGGAAACACAACATCGACTATCAGCGCATTACTAAACCGGTAGTACTATACCTCAGAATAATTAAATTTACATATTTTAATGGGAAAACGGTATTATTTTTAAGTGACAGCCAAGTATAACGAATTGAAAAGTATTCCGTATATAATAAACTCTCTGGCCAGTGTAAATTAATCTGCTGGCAGAATACTCCGTGCATTAACATGCATATATTACAGATCATTATTTCCCCTTTTTGTATTTTAGCAACCTCCTAAAAAATTATTCACTTCGTATAATATCTCGGAAAATTTTAATACATTTCCATGAAGTTTTGAAACAGTATCCCACGTTAACATACACGAGTTATATGCTACCTATTCACAAAATAACTGTTACAAACATTTTAGGATAATACGTCGTACTAATCGTATCAAAACCTATGAAATCTCTTGAAAATTGAACTCGCTGACGATGACAGGTTAAACCTTTCTTTCATATAACAACTTATAATTACTTAATAAATGTTATTTTCATTGAAGTATAAGTCAGTAGGTTCAATTGTTACACCCTTTTCTACATTGTACATTATATCTACTTTGTACGTTGTATCAGTAGTGATGATATATTATTATATTTAATATTTAAACGTAATAAAATTACAGTTATCAATTTTTATGGAATTTGTAGTTTCAAGCCATATCGAGCGAAAAATTTTCATTATCTCATTGGGTAAATAGAAAATGTAGCGACTAAAACATCACGTATACACCGGCCACAATGTATACTAATTCAAATTGTTTCAGATAATTACATTTACCAAGTTACTATGCGACTGTCGTCAGTTGTTACTTCGACTTTGAAATTAATTATTCGAAATAACCTTTATGCTCAACCTCAATTCAGGCCGTATCTATGGACTCCCGGCATTCGCCTGGAGAAAAAACTTGAAAACCTCAATCACAATGGCCGAGGTGGGATGTCGAGTAACGACGTGTGAGGTTGTGAGTTTAAGTTTCAATATAAAACGACTTTAAATTAATATAACCAATAGTCACTTGGTTGGTATATGACACATTGTGTTTGTGGTACGCCCATATGGTCGTGAACACAATTAATTATATTTAATAGACATAAGTGTTACAACTGTAATAAATCCCATATTTACTCAAAACTATGTCTTGCGACCACTCCATCCTCTCGCCAACATGTCAGGATGACGATAAAATATATTGCATTAAGATGATATCGCTGTACCAGATGTTATAAGGACAAAATATAAATATGTACATATTGTGTCTTTGTGAAAGGGAGCAGGTGCAGGGCAAGCGTCTGGGCTTCTCGCCCCCCTCCATACGGATGCCACCCCCACCCCCTAACTGCAGAACAGGAGGGCAGGGGAGCCAGCCAATCTTTATTAAGATGTAATTGTAAAATAGTTATTTATTAATTAAGAGATAAGGAATGTGAACAAGGAAGAAATTACTTAGTGTAATTGTGTATACAGCCGAGAGCAATGATGTACTTTTTTAATAAATACGACTCTAGCAAGGGGTTGTTGTCCATCGGTACACTGTGAAAATTTTTCTCCGTCGATTTGCAGAATTTCTTGTAAAAAATTTATCCAGATACCTTCGTGAATTCACGGAAACTTATTTCCTGATACAGCAGAAGTTTCCGTAAAACAGTTTCACCACACGGAAATGAGCCATATTTACATGTCTATAATGCTACAATTGCATTTCTACAGGTTTACAGATTTACCGGTGATGTTATTAAAATACATCTATAATATTTACAGGTCTCTAACCCATAAATTGAGGATTTTTTCTGTGCAAGTTTCCGCAAACTTATGGACACATTACGTATTATTCCGCAGTGTAAATTCACAGTAAACATTTCCGTATATTATTTTTACGTGCACTATTTTCATTTATTAACTACCTATATATTTCCGTTAAAATTTATTTCGGTGTACATGAGAGTCTTTCAAGTGGTACCGAATGCCAGTGGAATTTTTTAGTATGTTATTAAGGAGTACTAAACAACAGTGGATAAAGACTCTCACAAACAAAAGATGGCACTGTTAAAAATTTTTTCCGTTGTTTTACGGAGAATTGCCGGTAAAAAAAAAACCAGAAGTGTCCGTTAATTTACGGAAAGCAACTAGCTCCACTTATGGAAACTCACATATTTATGACACTTTATTAGGATGCAGACACATAAATGCGTACGGCTATTCATAAGTTTCTTCTCGCAGTTTTACACATGTTTAATTAATCATACAAGATTATGTATAACTGTGTTGAAAAATAATGTTTCCGTTAAATAAACAGACATATCCGTAACATAGAGCAGCGTGCCACAGTCAGACGTCGAGTTAGGCGTCGGGACGCCATTCAGTCAAGTATCGTCGAGTTACGTAACACGGCAGACCGGTACGCCTACGAGTATTGTTTGTAGAGATATTGTAAGAAGCTGCAAGTAGTATATTATGTAGTTGTCAGGGTCTCCGCTCACGCAACTTGCAACGCCGTACAAATTGTTAAGAGTCATAGGCCTTCCGATAAATCTGACAATATAACTGTCCGTCGCGAGAGTACAACAAACACGTGCCACCAGAGAAAAGACTAACCGGTTTTCTCGTTACAGTACCCGAGTAGCCAGAACTTTAACTAATTAATCCATTAAACAATCAAACATCTTTATAAATAAACAAGAGCACGTCGCACAATGTGTTATAAAATAATATGTCTTTGCCACAAGTACGCAAAAAAACTAAACAGCAAAAAATACTAATTTCAGTTTCTGGAATTGTTATTGATTGTACCTACATTCATGTTCTGGAGTCTTTTTCAGTTTTAAAATATCTTACCTTTGCTGTTTATATTTTTCTTGCAGACGAAGTTGAAACACGGAACACATTAGTTTTCAAATATTACATATATTCCTGACTATTTCAATAATTAAACGCAAAACATTACAAATACATACTAAATTCTATTGTGTTGTGAAAACACGTCGTGCTCGGACCAACTCGCATGCTCGCCAACCTAGCAATGAATAATTCAAAACACGGTTACTTACAGCGATATGTAAAGTTCATAATGTTGTTTCAGTTTCATAACTAATGGATTTCGAACATAAATGAAATGAAGTTCGTAATTTTTATTGAAAATGAACATTATAGTGACGTTTCTAGAATTCTTAAAAGCTATTATTATATTAAGTTTTTAGGACAGATTGTCACCGAGTTAACTTATAATTTAAATCCGCATGGAATTGTTGTATTATAATAGTTTTATTATGAAGCTATTAATACATGTTTACTTAATAACATATCTGCTGTCTTTCTGTATTGATCGATTGGTACTGAGACAAATTATTACAGAATCAAATTTACTGTAAATTCGATCTTTTTGCGGTGTTTTATTTTATTTATTTATATTTTTTTTTTTTTTACGGTTCAGGTTAAATAGCACTGTACCTTTCTTTGACGGGCTAGGCTCGGTAGTGTGAAGCTGAGTCAAAATATAGAAAATTACGTCAATATTACGTTCAGAGCGTAACTAGGGAATCAGTAAAAAAAAAATATTTTTATTTGTGAAAGAACGTAATGAATGTTGTAGTCTTAAGTGTAATGCATAATAATAATATCGTAAGGGGAATGTAACTTAGCGTGGGGTGACAGCCACAGAGTTGGACGCACGTTGATCCAGGGCTCGTGAGCTATCGCTGTGCCGAGTTGTGACATGGAAAGAGACGCTAGAATAGAACATCGCCGGAACAAATGGTCGGAGAAAGTGGGAGTCCCCCGAGAAGCCCGTCGACCAGCGACATCGTGCGGAAGGTTTTCCGCGTCATAAGACCTGGAATTCACCATGCGGGGATCGAACCCGGATCGTCGTGGTGATGGGCTAGTACTCTGACCACTGAAACATCAACGTTAGGTTTCTTATTGGCACGAACACATCAGAGTGAGCAGTATTATTTGTAATACTTTGTTATGCGATTTTTAAGGAACTACAGGAGCCGGTGACAACCACGACAGCTTTCAACCACCAATATTTACTACCAGAAAAAAATTCTGTGAAATTACGAAAAAGTACACGTAATAAATTGTCCAGTAATCTTCGTAAAGCCACGGACGCTCAGTTTTGATATGTAACAAAATTCTGTGTAAAATGATGGACAATCTGTTTTTCCCACAATAATTAATTTTCTCTAAATAACTGATGCTTCATTTTTCAGAAATACCACACATACTTAGCTATATAGTCTTGAGATATTTACGTAATTATTAGCAACCTGAAGAAATTCTCTAATTCGCTGTGATTCTAATTCACAACCTTAGGATCCACAGTGACCAGAATGTCGAGGAGCGACTTCCATTCAGTGACCAGAGACTAACATTATAAGAGACAAGTGTTATTTTTTGACATACTAATATTTCAGAACTTCGTCAGTAGGCCTACCATTATGAGAAAAAAATTTACTCTACAGAAGTGGTGCGATATATTTCACATGTTACATGCAGTAACATGCACACCCGCCCACTGCAGGATACACGAAGAGAGATAAATAGAAGATATGTGTGGCTTCCTCGGAACACTTCGGTCACTTACTGGGCTGTTCTTTCTGTTTGTTTTTCTAACAATTTTTGTATATTTTATGTTGGCACGCTATTTTATTGCACAAATAAACTCTTGACATTATGGGTGATTTAGTCGAAGCATCTCGTTCATGTTCACTCATTTTCTTACAATTGTTATTGCTTATAATAAAAAAAATTATTAGAAGATGTGTTTGCCGTGCGAATATTCTAGAAGGCAAGTGAAGCGAGGGGCGAGTGCACGATGACTTGCTTCTCTTTGTCGCAGTGCGCGGGTTGCAGGAGAAACAGTGGCCTCCTCGGAATACTTCGGCCACTTACGAGACTGTTCCGCCATTTGTCCATGCGCGATGCGAGTCCTTGGCTGTATTGTTCTTCGCTCTGCATTTATTTTCTTCGTGGAAATTCGTGAACAACCAAGAAGCAGCGCTGTGCAAAGTTACGGCCAAGCACCCGTAAACTGGCAATATGTACCGAATTTCCAAAATACTCGCGTTTTCTTTTGAAAATAATTTTAACATCCGAAAATCTCTGCGCGAGAGGTTTACGAATGTTAAAATTATTTTCAAACTGACACAAGTATTTTCGGAATTCGATTTAAATAAGAGGCCTAGATAATATCAGATTAAAAATTATAAAAATTAGTTTTCCATTTTAGTAGATTTTGTGGTTTCAAAGCCTTATATTTGTAAAAAAAAAAAAAACAGTTTTTAATTTATTACTCGAAAGTAAAAATACTACCGCATAGTTCTACATAAATAAACGTCCGTTGATAAAAATATCTAGAGTATTCCGTATTCCAGTCGTCCGCTTGACATCATACCTTTCCATAACCCCCCCCCCCCTCAATACCACCGGTTAGTTCTCAAATATCCCACCATCGAGCGCAATACTTGTGTCAACTCGCATATTGAATTTTCAAGAAAGTTTCTCAATTAATGTGTGGTATGGTATGTTGGGTGATCGGCTGATAGGTACCACCGTTTTATGAATAGGGCACGATACCTGAAAATTTTCCGGTGTAGGCCTACAGTACCTGAAATTCTCGAGGTTGTTCCATTGGTTACACGTCTTGTTATGTAAATTCAGCATGATGGAGCCTTCCCCCTCATTATTGCCACCAGGCAAGGGAGCGGGAGCATTTTCATTTGTATTTCCTAATCGTTGGATTGGTCGTGGTAATGCTCTTCCGTGACCACCAAGGTCGGGAGACACTGGTGGCCCTTGGATTTATGGGGATGGGTGAGTGGTGAAGTTGACACAAGGAAACTAATAAACGAGACGAACAGCTCGCTCGAATAATGGATGCTTTTACTCTCATACGGGAACGTCACGACTATCTCCAGCGAGTTGACAAATGCATTGAGGTCGATGGCATTTGCACTGGATCAAAATTATCATAGTTGTATTTTAAAATTGTTATTACAGCTATGGGAAAATAAGATTAATGTGTTATTCATTATGTATGACAACGTCTTTGAAACTGAAACGAGAAACATAACGGCAAACAAAACACTAACAGTTATATTATAACTTATCAATGTACACATTCAAATGCGGCTATCACAACAGAGGTCCCGTATTGACCGCAGGACCATATGAACATTTTTGATTACAATGACCAGTAATATCACCTCCTAGAATATTTCCCTTCCCTTCTGATACATCCTGTATTCAAATTATGACTTAACGTTTGCATACTTTAACTATCCTGTATTGATTTTTCCATAAATTCAGTAATAATTTTTTTAGTTAGATATAACCGATAATTTTTTTCTGATTTTTAGTAATCTTGGTTCACATATACAGCCTGTAAATTTTACTTCTGACTTTTGATTGCCTTTTCCATTCACTTTATGGTAATATTTTCACATAGCTGAGGAAATTTTTTTAAAACTTAGTACACATATACTGGCTTTACTTTTGTGTATTTCGTTAAAATGTGTTCATATTTTTATAATGACAGCCACATTTATATTTCAGCAAAATATGACATGTTTAAGGGCGTCGGACCCGTAAAAATTAAAAATTGTATATTTGTGCCAAACACTGTTCAACTTTGCACATCAGATAACATGTCATTTCCCCAAATAAAAAAAAATTAGGTCCTATAGATTTTGCATAATCACTCATCAAAGTCTCAAAATGGCCATTGCGGTGTAGCCAAAATCAACAAACGTAATTAACGAATAAATTCAAAATTACAGGAACTGATAGTTAGTGTATCAATGTACTTTACGACATGGTTGACAAAAGTTAGTTATGAAAGTTTCAGTAGTAGCCAAAAGTCAAAGTTATGCAAAAATTTACCCACTTTCATCAATTTTTTAAAAATAC
Organism: Medauroidea extradentata; assembly: GCA_003012365.1. NCBI lineage: Eukaryota > Metazoa > Arthropoda > Insecta > Phasmatodea > Phasmatidae > Medauroidea > Medauroidea extradentata. Next base: position 20,691 of record PNEQ01114221.1, read on the forward strand.
AAAAAGTTATCGCTTTGGGTTCACAAACGTGTCTTGAAGTAGCTCACATCACTAAGAATCAATATGAATTATCTTGATTCTGTAAGTTAATTATTTTTTATTATTTTGGCTACACCGCAACTGCCATTTTGTGACTTTGATAGGTCATAATGCTAAAACTATGGGACCTAATTTTTTTATTTGGGGAAAGGACATGTTATCTTATGTGTAACATTTGAACAGTGTTTGGCACAAATATAAAATTTTGAATTTTTACGGGTCCAACGTCCTTAAAGAAATATTTTTCCGAACTTCATTTATCTTGGAACGCATATTCTACTTAGTTGTCTGAACTTTTTGTGTATTTCGTTTATCGTTTGGTAATATTTTGAAAACGGTGGCCATTTTTTTTCCTGTATGATAGAAAGACATCTCTGAAATGTGTACCCTTATTTTATCAAACACAGTACGCATATGTTACTTTGTAAACTGGCTCATCTTTTGTATATTTCGTTTATCATATATCTTACTTAATGTTATTATTAAATACTCCAAGATGTACGTAAATGATTTTAACTTTCAGGCTTAATTTGCACCAAATTTGTGGAAAGTAGGCTTATCAGTTATACTGGTAACTTCTTGAATTTATTATCGAACGGCAAAAAGGCTTGGTAAGAGAACATTACGTACTGGCAGGAATTGATTCGTAAGTTGAATTGAGTATACTTCAAACACTGGAAAATACAGTTGGAGCGAAAAACGTACCACTGCCACTACTGCAAACAACTCGCTCATTTACAATAACTGTTTATTTCTATAATTTTACTTACAGAAATTTGTCGAGTTTCTCATACTCCCAACAATCTCATATCAGTTCCACTGTTCTAGCATACTTGCACAGCATTTGGTTCCAGCCCCAAAAAATGAGTGCGTGATAAGTTAGGTCCGTTCACGACGAACTGGGTTTGAGTATCGGTTAAGACCCTGCTAGGTAATTTTTGTTACAGAGGTGCAAAAACCCTCAACTGTTTTAACGGAATACTTTGAAAAAATTCTAGACTAAGAGCTGTCACTTTCATGACAAAACTTTTGATATCTGGGTGCAAAAATCTAAAAAAACTATCAGGTTTATTGCTACCGAAAGGACGGTTCATACTTTTATATATTTGTGACAAAGCAATGTAGGAATTCTTCAAAATAAAAATTTCTTTGCACTTGAAAAAAAAACTTTCAAAATCACTGTAAAACAATCCGGTGAGGCCTAAGGTAATTACTTAAAAATAAACATGAGTAACTCGCTCTGATAACACATCCAACCTACAGTGGCGATGTATAAATTGAAAAATTAACAAGAAGTTGCCAGCATAACTGATAGGCCTACTTTCCTCAACGTAGGTGCAAATTAACCCTGAAAGTAAAATCGTTTATATAATCAAGGAATTCTAAAAGATAATATTGATTTAGACGTGTGGAACATAATATATACTAAAGAAAAGTCAGCTTGCTAAATAATATGCGAGTAACCTGTTTCATAAATTGGGGGGAAATTTTTCTGAGATGTCTTTTTATCATAAAGATAAATAAAAAATGGCCACTGTTTTCCAAATAAAAATGGATGAACGAAAGACACAAAAGTCAAGTCGGGTTTGAACGCAGTATGTGCATCAAGATTGGTGAAATTCTGAGAAAATATATCTAAAGACACGTATTACTATGATAATAAATAAAGATGGCTGTCACTTTCAAAATCTGAAGACAGTATCAACAAATTACACGATAGTAAAGTCAAACTTGTATGCAGTATATATGTGTACATAATTTGATGAAATTCAGAAAAATATTTTGTAAGATATGGGACACTATGGTAAAATATAAACATGGCCGCCATTTTGCAAATTTTAACTCGGGATGAATGAAATACAGAATAGTCAAGTCAGCTTTGTATGAAGTATATGTGTACCAACTTTGGTAAAATTCTGAAAAATTGTTCCTATGATATGTAATACTAAGCTAAATTTATGAAAATAGCCGCGTTTCTATGTAGTACGGGTGTACCAATTTTGTTGAAATTCTGAAAAATATTTCCAAACATAAGTGATATTATGCTTAAAATATAGAAATAGCGGCCATTTTGAAAAGATACACACAGGATGAATGAAATACACAAAATCGTAATATTTGTAATTAGTATATGTATACTACGTTTGATGAAATTCTAGAGTACAGTTCCTTAGATATATAACTTGATCGATAAATGTTAAAATGTCTACCAGTTTGTAAATTTGAACATGGCGTAAACGAATTATGAAAAAGTCTAGTCAGATTACAAGGACTTATATGTGTAAAAAGTTCGATGAATTTCGGTCCACTGGTTTAAAAGTTTTTAGGGGACACAAAACAGACACGCACACCTACACACATAGACACACACACCAACACACACCAACCACAGACACACACACAGACACACACATATACACACACATATACACACAACACACACCTACACACACCAACACACACAGAGACACACACACACAGACACACACAGTAACACACACACAGACACACACACACCTACACACATAGACACACACACACCAACACACACCAACCACAGACACACACACAGACACACACCTATACACACATACACACAGACACACCTGTACACACACAGACACACACAGTAACACACACACAGACACACCTGTACACACACAGACACACACAGTAACACACACACAGACACACACAGAAAGGTGATCTCATAAGCCTAATTTTCCTTTGGCAATTAGGCTACAATTGAGTACAAAAACATTAGATGATGAAGTCTGTCTCCAGGGTGGAAAATTGGAACGATTACGTAGAATTATAATCACCTATTTACCATGCCATTTTCTTCGTTCAGAATTGTCGTATTTCATTAGCCGTATGCACGTATGCTATACTTAAAAATTTTGTATTGGATTCAAACAATTATTACAATTTTCTTATGGCAACATGAAACTGGAAAACCCAATTTAGTCTTGCAACTGTTACCAATAAATCAAAATAAAAAACAAAACAAAATCAACGTCGAATAACAACAGTTTAGTTGCAATGTGAACTGTTTCGTAAGTACACTTTAATTCATTTCCTTTTTTTTTTTTTTTTGTATTTTAAGTTGGTAGAATATTGCTAGCTGTTAAGACGTTAGTATAAAGGACTAAATCAGTGACGTTATATACCTGCGTTCGTAGCTAAAATGATTTCTTTTACTTTTTCGGCAAGAACTTCTACCACCACGAAATACATTTTAACGTAAGGTCCTGACATGGCAGTTCTTAATTATAACAATATTAGTTCAAATAGTTTAACACAACCGAATAAATAACTACACTGGTAAAATTTCAAATAATAAACAACAAAAATATAGAAAAATATGCTTATTGAAATGTTTATGTAATAGACTAAAACTGTGAAGAATCTTTAGTCAAACCACTCTATTAAGGTAACATTTTGTACAAAAGTACGATAAAATTTTGGAACCCAAATTTGCTTGCTCACAAAGATAAAAAAAAAGCTAACAACAATTAGTTGAATCATAAATTTTTAAAATGTATTGACAAGAGCGATGACTAAAAGAAAGTAGGCCAAAATTTTCCTATGAATGAGATTACGTTTTAACAATAGTTTAACAAAGCAGTTTACACAAACATGATAAGAGTAAAGTACCACGTAGGCATAAAGAGCTGCAACTCCAGTCGCTTACCAGTTGTTGATCACCTGAGGGAATTATTGCCGTCGAGGAATTCTCATCTCGGCGATCTTGAAGAGCTTGCTTGACTCAAGCTGCCACGTTAACAGGGATATATAACTCGACAGGACTTGTCGACTCGGTGACGTCTCCCCAAGCCAACGGCAATTACAAAAGTTATTGGTCACTGTCAGACGTTCTCATTTTGTCAAACCAGAATGCAATTTCTGCTCCTTGGAGAGGCTTGTGACAAGAGCGGAGATGGGGGCTACTTTGACCTCGAGAGTCTCATAACCACAATCATCACTCTAAGCACGGGCGCTGGTTCGTATTATATTTGCATCGTGAAAGCAGACGCGTTCCAGGCCTTTCCTTTTAACCGTTAAAAAAAGTAGATTCTCCTTTTCATACTAATGGGCCTCACTGGACGGAAATTAAATGAGATGATGGCTCCCGTGTGCCACTGGGATATGAACGTGTGTAATTAGCCTCCCATCTGGGACATGTACGAATTGACTGACGTGGAAAACTAAATGACTGATGAAGGCAATTTGTTTCTTCAAACAAATTATGTGGGGTTGCAACATTTAATCGTAATAATGGTAAATATGTTTACAGTAAAATTTTGCAAAGGTATCCAGTTAATAGGCGTTTGTTGATTACGTCATATAAATCAGTAAGCTATCTGTGCTTCCTTTCCCTCCTGATATCTTCCATCCCACCCGAAACCATTATGCCAATTAAATAATTATTACTTCGTCTTTACTTCATAAATATTGTTAATAACTATGTAGATAAACTTCTGTTCCAAAAGATTTGTTTGTAACCAAAATAGATGTTACGAAGATAAAGTTATTTAGTTTTTTATGTCTTAAATTCAAAAATATGTAAACACAATATGAATATTATCGCTTAGTAATCGAAGAAATGTAGCTCCATTATCCAGGTGCAGTCCACTTCAAGTTAATATCATGCAATCAAATTATTAATTAAATTGATAATTTGCTTTATAAGTTTTATAGTAGCTGTATCCCAAATTGTGTTATATACAGATTTGCCTTTTTTAATGGGCAGTGTCAAACTAATTTGAAGTAGAATTGAAAAAAAAAACTGAATTTTGCAATTTATAGCTTAGTTTTCAAGTAATCCTTCATTACTAGCTCACAACCGTCTCTTTCAAAGATTTCTATATATGGCTCTTGCTCTTGATATTGATATTATTTTTCATTGTTTTAATTTTCGAACTTACAGCATTTCATGGTGTTTAAAGTAATAATCTGAGACGTATTCCTTCTGCGTATCTCTACAAGTGATGTTGGGAATTGAATTGGCAAATTCACTTATTATTTTTATAATCATTTCTCGGCTATTTGCGGGCTTTCTGCAGGCCGGAGCATGCTTGCCACGTTTACCAACCTCTACAACATTACATTCATTTTGTTTCTTTTCAAGGTTTTTTTTAACAGAATCCGATATGCAAAATAATGTCAATAAATACTTGTGTCTAACTTGAAATTATTTATCTTTTACTAGACAAAATCTGCGTTGTATTTTCTCTTCTATAAGTAGCTTTCTTTGTTCGAACAAATGTCTTGTCCGTTTCGAGGATGAAAGAATGAAGATTCAACCAATCTATATTCAGGTCAGCTAAGGCTCAGTAAGGTAAAGGCATACTAATTCTCACAATTTTTACACCGTCATCCTCAATTAAGTCACGGCTACATTTTCGAACACACAGCTTAGTACAATATTCCGGTTAAAATCCATATTACTTGCCATTTCATTACTACCCATAGTTTGGTGTTCTTGTCATGTTTGAAATGTTACTGCTTTCTGATGTTCTTCATTGACTTCTAAATCCCATTCCGTAAATAAAACACACGATACCTTCCACATATATTTTACTTTAAAATATTCTGTTTAAGCGCTTGTTGAAAATATTCCAAAATTATTATTTTTTCCTTCGTGGTGGTTGAAACCATAAAATTTTCACTTAATACAGTCGATGTGGAAATTAACGTTTCTATTCTGAATTATCGCAATTGCAATTTGCTCGAAAGTTCAACATAAATATCCGCGAAGTAGGAATTTCCGCCGTTGGCGATACGATTGTGGGAAATATTTTACTGTCACAAGACTATTATAAGAAATTTAGTCATTTAATAACCATCCGTTTGGCCACAGAAAAATTAAGCAATTCATTGTTTAAGGGGGCGGTTCGCCTCAGTTTTCAACGTCTTTTATTATTTTTACATTTGTACCAAATATTTTTTTTCTTATTTTAGACGTAAATTGTGACTAAATTTTCTTCTTAGGAAACTTTTGTATCTCTTACAGTTTTTGCGTAATGAGTCGTAAACTTTAAAATTTGCAATTTACGGTTTTATGTACGCCACTAAAACCAACCGACATGCCAAACCGAAAAAAATCCACAGTGTATGACAATGTTGTAGGCTATGATTTGACACATGCAAAAACAAAGAAGTATATAGTTTTGTATTTTTTAAAAATTGTTGAAATGTTTAAATTTTCATTTCCAAATTCAGCATTTTTTATTAAATACGTAGTAGTCTACTATATATGCATAACAGTTGAACTTAAATAAAACAAAATACCTTTGTATTAATTTGTGACTTGATGAAATTAGGCATTTCGTGGTGAAGTAATTATTCTACAAGACTTATTTTTCAGACAGTTTGTTACAGTCCGCCGTGAGTGAATACAAAGAACAGTGTTTCAAAATAAAACACACGACCATGTATATACTTATATGCAGCGGGAATTATACAAATTGGCTTATATTAGAGAGGAGTTCGAGTGCTATTTTACCGTGAATGACCTGTACGCAGCGAGCAGTAATGTGTCTAGGAGGAGGGGGGAGGACACTATGGACATTAGCCTCAGGCGTCACATTCTAGGAAGCCTCACTTTTTGGATAACAAATATTAATGATTTTAAAATTTCTAATTAATGATCTTTACTTAAGTTCTCAGTAAACCATGATAGTTGAAAAGTGTAACGTGCATATAAAGACAAGGTTATTGATATTTAGGATTATCGAGGTCAGAGCTATGATGACGAAGCCAAAATGTCAGGTAAATAAAAAAGTCTATAATAGCACATTGCCACTGAGTCTAACAAAGAGGGATGGGGCCTGAGATTTGTACTGCCTGAGCCTCACATTCTCGTATAAGTGGCCCTGCATGCAGCGAGTGCAACGAACAAGTAGTATTGCCAGCCATGCGGAATACGGCCGCGCATATGTTTGCCCGCCCAGCTAACATGACAGTCTGCTAATAACCTGGCCACAGGGAGGCAAACCACTCCCACTTCTTTCCTTCACCACACAGACACAGTGTGTTCCATTCAGCTACGCTATCCCTGGAAGCAAAGGTGATAATTCTAAGGAAAATACAGATGTGTTTTATTTAGGAAGGTTTTTTTTTGCTGTTAACGCCGCCATAACTCGTCAAAGGGTTGAACTAGTTCAAATAGGTTTTGCAGCTTCAGTGCCAATGTTCTTAAACGGGGCCCGCCTCGATGCCATAAAATCACACTGCAGCGTGTTTGAAGAAACAGTTTTACACCGAAACTAATACACGTGTGTTCACGCTGTTTGTATACGAAAAGAACACACACTTCAGACGACTGGCCTTAAGAACTTTCAAGACAACACACGTATTAGAAATCCCCTTTTAGGGCACGTCAAAATGGGTTAAAACGGGGTTTTCAGGCTGCTATAGCGGAAAATATACTAGCCGAATACATGTGAATCCACTTAAGGGTAGTGCATTGGACTTTAGTAAAGTAATTTCGTAAATAAAACAATAGGGTCACCAAAGTCCCATAGGAAATTTGTTTCTTCGCGAAGACTGCACGCCTTAAGCGTAGAGGCGATGCACCGTTGTGTGGTCCATACGACGTAGCCCTTAGCACCATACCTCACTCACACAAACACATGTGCCACGAGGCGGGCCCCTTAAACAGGCGCGCCTCTTGTATAAATCCACCCTCTGCCAGTATAGGTTATCTCGTCCTTATCACCATCCGGAGTAGTTTTAAAATGATTTAGGTGACATTTTACTGAACTATTCCTAATGTCAATATCGAAGAATCGCTCAATTGTTTTGACACCAATACAAGCGCGCACCGCAAAGTACCGCAAATTGTGTCACGAAAATACGGCAAAATCAATTTGCATGGATATTTATTGTGGTCTCACAGTGTGTTTATTTTGTTTGAAGGCTACACACATGTGTGCATTGTGTGACTGCAGGTAGTTACAAACTTCTTCCTGTTATTATGTTAAAAATCATTCCAGTTGTTTACACAAATTTGGAAGGGAACATCTACCTTGTATGGTTTGAACGACATTTACTTTTGTTAATATGAGAAAAGAACTCACTCTTTAAATTACGTTTTTGGCACGAGTTTAAATTTCAGCGCGATTATTAGAAACACAGCTTCGGTACTCTCAGAGTGGCTGAGAATTACATTTTTAGAATGTCATGTGTTTGGAAAAAACTAAACAGATCAAAATAAAATCAAAATGCCAACTGTTGTTGAATTTCTCACAGGAAAATAACGTTAATAGTACGACACTATTAGCCAGTTAATGTCACGCTCTCTACTTTCTACATTTTTTGTAATATCACTGTTTATTTTCCTAAACGAGAGCAGACATCAAAACTCTGTCAGGCAGTTTTGTTTCAGATCGTCTTCTCCATGTTGGCTGAGCTTTTCAAGACAGTTAATATGGTTCTAGCTAATTACGTATTTGACGAAATTCTGGCTAATTGCATTTTTAGTTCGAAACCGTATAAATTATTGCTCTGAAAAAACTAGCTATCACAGCAAACATGATTTGAAACAAAACTGCCAGACAGATTTTCGATATCTGCTCTCGTTCAAGTTTTGAAAAATAATTATCACAAACCGAAGAGCATAGCCACAAATGTTTTGCGCATAGATGTCATATTGCAATACATATGCCAGCCAGCGATACACTTAGAGCCCCATCAGTTATGTGCATCGCACTCAAAAACCCAATCTGATAGGGAGCCATCTTAAGATTCCACTATCCACCTAATGTACAAATTATATGTTTTTAAGCCGTAATATTCGTTTTAGAGTATAAATAAAAATGTTTGTTTGAAGTACCAATTAAATGTATCTGGTCTATAACTTTTTTCCCCTAAATTTGCTTTATGCGTTAAATGAAATTTGTAAACAGTGATAGAAAAATATTAATAGCCTACTAAATTTTTTTTATCAGTGTTCACAAATTGTATTTACCAATTAATGCAAATTACGGGCAGAAATGTTGAACACATCCATTTAATTTATTCTTCAAACAAACATTTATTTATTTTTTTAAACAAATAACATGGCTCAAAAACAAACTATTTTTACATCAGGTGTATAGTGGAATCTTAACAGTAAGTGATAGAGGTGTTTGACCTCATACGCATTAAATAATCAGTGTGTATTGCACAGCCCTTCTGTGTACATACGAATGGTCCTAGGAGTGAATTCTAGTCGGAGCAAATAAATACGTGTTTGCTTGCCGGTTCAGGAAACAAAGTGTAATTACACTAATGGAGAAGCCACCTGAGATCGGACCATCGCTCCTGAACCCCCCTGCCCCTTCTAAACTTCGTACCCCCTGCCCGTCTTCTCGGAACACAGCTACCTCCGACTACTTCTCTAAATTGCTGTCGCTGTTCCGCGAGCCGCGATCCTCTTGAACGCTGTGTTTTTATCAACAATACGTAGTTTAACCACGCGGCTAAAGTGTTGGCGAGCTTATATACCGCGCAGGCATTTGAGCGCGGCCCGTAAAATGTATATGTAGCCTGAAGGGAAAGAAAAGTTTTAATAAGCAATAAAAATGCAAAACATGGCACACTCGGATATTACAACGGGTAAGAATTTTAAACGAAACCCTCTTAAATAATGCATTTAAAGTTTTGGTTTCCTTTGCGTAAAATGTTTTCAGGCTTGCTTTAATTGTGTATGTCGACTCATAAAACTGAATGGCAAGTAATGTAATGCTTTATTGAGTTGTAACTGAAACTAATAAAACATATTTATAGTTGTTTTTTTATAACACACACGAATATAGAGATTGGTTAAAATAGAAGTTAACCATAAACTACAGTCACGTTCGTTTTGAATCAATACTTTCTTATTAGACCAATTCAGGCACAATCTCATCAAAAATTTATTTTAACAAGGCCTCAACGTTTTACAATTACTCAACATGCTTGTGCATCTAATGTTGTTACTGTAAAGTAATTAGATGAACTAGCATACAGTCTTCCCGTCGGAGACTCGCTGATTTATGTCACTTCAAGTAGCGACTATATATTTTTATTGGACACCATTGCGCAGCCTCTATCGTAGTTTAGTATGTGTATGAAAATACTCTGTTTTGGTTCTGTCAGACGGTTTCAGAAGAGTATTATTACACGATAGCACGCATATTGCGCTACCTTCCCCTCTCCCTAACCCCCTACCTTTAGCAACAAGAGAAGCGGGATCTCTGCCTGTGATGTCAGCCTGGACGGATGGGCAAGTCAATAACACATCAACCAATGCCATTGGATGCTCTTGCAGTGTGCTCTCCCAGGCGATTATGGACGATGATTCTTACACACGAAACCTTCTGCATGGTCTAAGTAAGTTGGGAGAATGATCTGGTTCTGACAAAGAAGTGACTCTGACTGCAGGTAGGGACGTCGACAAGTTGTTGTGCTAGAGGAAACACAGCAGTCAGCGATTGGTGACAGTAAAGCGACAATATCATGCAGCGGAAGAAGAATTATAGTGTGTGTCAGTGGTGCAATTACGGGTCTGAGACGGGCTAGCTGGATAGACTTGATATATAGATTATTGCTGGAATTAATGAGAAACTTCTAGAACGAGACAATCGAAGTGTTGAATGACTAATTTAGTTTGAGGACTGTAATTTTTGTGATAAATTAGTATATGTTTATACATAATTTTGCATAATGGATGTTTAAATTATTAAATTAAACTACAATTTGTAAATATTAACTTATAGAGGTTTAAATTACTTGCAAATAAGTGTTGTACGTAGTTAACGGTTTCGATATTATTTGTAATATATTATGAAAATTTTATATGATGATAAATTTATTTATTTATTCCATCCAAGGCGGACAGTACTGCATATAGTACAATAACTTGAAAGAATTTTACAAGTATATGTCGCATTAAACAATAATTTGTAAACTATTATAGCATACGCGCTGTTTTGAACACTCCAATTCGTCAATGTCCCAATTTTTTTTTTTTAATTTCGAACGGAAACATATTTGTAATAATTTTACTAGTTTCGTAAAAATAAGCTTCCTCTGAAAATGTTGCAACGTAGTTCAAGCTATAGGTAAGGGACTGGCTTAAAACAAAGAAACATCTTGTATGCTGAAATTGTTTATTGTTTTAAAATCAAATATTCTCATTCCTGGAAAAATAATATTTTGTTAGAAACAAAGCAAAACCTAACAGAGGCGAATAAGACTAACTAAGCAAGTGCAAGAAAACATAAAGAAACTACCTCGCAGTTGAAATACTTTATATTTGTAATGTAAATGTCAGACAAGTTCGTGGGTAAAGCTACACGTGCCTAAATCAAGACCACTGAGTATGGCAACCACTTCTTTAATGTCAATAGTACAACCACCGTGAAGGTTATGTTGATGAACACGTGGAATGACGATAAATCTGCATATGCTACTGTACCTGTACGCCTGTAACTACTCGTCGTTGTGAATAAAGAACCGAAATTACACAAAGAACCGATCAAAAACGATTCATGTGTCCGAACACTCTCAGAAACGCCGTTACTGAGATGAAAGTAGTACTCGAAGTCGGAGCATTATGACAGTACCAACAGGTATGCAACCAAAGTAGCATAAACATGGTGACATGATTTCATGGACCACTGACCAGTAGCAATATACAACCCTGTATATGTATCATCATGCGTCTGAATAAAATCCGGGAAACCAATGTTCCATTCGTAGTAAGATGTTGGTTTATCATCACGTCACATGTTCATCAACGCAACTTTCACGATGGCTGTACGCTCTTACTATTGACGTAATCTGGTGGTCGCTACACTCATTGTTCTTGATTTAGGTGCAGCTACCTAACTTCTGCCATTTTCATTTCACCCAATATGTGTATGTATAAACTCAGTGTGTATGCGTGTTTTGTATATTTAACACGTCATCTTACGTATTTTGGTATCGACAATGATGGTTTTGAATATGCACGTAACAATTGTACATATTCATGCAAGCTGGCGTAGGCACGGCATCGTGATATTCCCCTACTTGCAACCAAGGCCGCAGTAACAGCGTTGGGGGGGAGGTAGGGGGGGGGGCAAAATGGGCAGAATGAACCAGGCTCCAACATGACTGGGGCCCCGGTCCCTTTCCCTAAACTCTAAAACAAAATTAGATTCTTTCTTTTCCCAGCTGTAAAATACGTCAGTATTAACAGTGTCCATATGTTGGTATTTGCTGAAAGGAGTTGTAACGTGATTTACAATGCTGTTAATGCAAAAAAAAACGCATTAATTACGTTTACAGTAACTAAAAATAGTTGGGAAATATTTATTTTCTTAAATGTATACTAACACAATCCTGGCCCCAAACAACTCACTGGTTCATAGGACCTTGGAGCGAGCATACTTACAACACCTCTCATGTGCTCCTGTCAACTGCCCACTGCTAGCGCTGTTGCCATTCATGTCTCGGCTGCATACTTGTGGTCGACTAGTACAATGGATCAAGGTCACAGAGGATGAGATATATCCGGTAATCGCTGCACAAGTCATGGTATACTCCATTCCAAGATTGCAGCTTGTGTCACTCGGCCTGTTCGCGCGCTTGAACGACATTGGCTGGGCAACAAACCGCCACACCACCTCCGCGTGTTTCGCGAGCTATCGACTGACGACAAGTGGAGAAACGGAATCGCGCCTCGCTGTAGAGGAAATGGAATCACGTCGGACATTGGCGTCGTCGCGTATGTCGTAGTTAATCCATCCGATCAACATGTAGTAGTTCATGTGCACAGAGTGATATTATATTACAGAGGATTAAACAAACGCAACTGAACGATCAAATCACCTATCCTGAACTCAAACACAGCAATTTAGCGTAGGTGCTATTTTCTGCCGCAACGACAATGTTACTAACCAGCCAACCAATGACCGACAGCTCGCCTGTAACAGTGTTTATTTCGGCTGCAATCTTGGACTGGATACAGGTTAAATGATATTCGCTACCAGAGCTGAAATTGTAAGAGTGCCAAGTACACTTAATTTTCAGTGTCAGAATGGGCAAAGCACCTGCAAGTTTTGATAAATAGTTTAAAAGAGTCTTATAATGGGAGGAACTGAGTGTTGAGTAAAATATACATACGCCAGTGTTACACTATGCCGTCCTAGCAAACCAGGTGAGACACATTCAAGGAAAACTAGCCAAGGTTCACGCTAGTAGCCTAGTTGGAACACACATGCACACACAAATATCAAACAGATATATTCAAACATAATGGCCGTATAATAAGCATGCCACGCTTACACTGGGCATGATTGCAAACGATGTGACGTGTGTATCGTCACTAGTCAATGTATGACGTTTCAGCTTCTAGCTATGTTTACAGTAAGATAGTCCTTCTGATTGGTTATACGCTTATAATTTGTAAAATTCCAATTTTTAATTTTATACGCCAGCGTAAATGTAAAGTTTAATGTTTGTATCTAGAATAGAAACCTTTATCTAATAATTGTATGTAGTGGTTTGATTTGGACGGGTGACGCTTGAGTGCGCCACAACTCGTGGATAGGTTGCTGGCGACGTGTGCGCGGAAAGTATTACGCTGAGAGCCGTCAACTGGACTGGTTGGAGGGAACTGTGAGGCAAAGTGTGTCTCGTCTCTACCCACCTGAGGACGTATGGTGTGGGGTCTGAGTATTTGTGGATTTCCTACAATATTAATTGAGACATTCTCAGCTGTTGTAAAGAAGGTTACGTCAGTGGCAGCTCATCTTCTTGCAAGCAGAACTTCGATCTCTGCACGAGAGACCATCAAAATAGTCACCGCTCCTGGTCGCTCTGCATGTCCAATTCTACTGCAGGGGCGCCCCTCAGCGACGCCGGATATGACGTTGGATACGAATTATTCTTTAACGAATCCTCTACATGATAAAGGTAGAGTGTCGACCAGTAGTTTTGCCCTACTGGACGTGTGCGAAATTACTCTCAGTTTAAATGGAACTATTTGTCTGGTGAAGTAACATTACAAATCCAAGGGTAGCTGTCTGTGAGTCACTTGATAGTCACCCGTCACTGAACAATAGACGCTATATTAAATGCAAGAACTTGAATTCTAAAACTATTGTAATAAGAATGTTCAGTAAATGTTAATACGCAATGCCAGTTACTTTATTTGACAGCAGATCTCAACGTTACATATTTGGACTTTCCAGAAATAACTTGGTTTGGGATTTAAAGGTGCTGTGTCGTGTATTACATATCAGAGGGAGGCACTCTTGAAATACACAGCCCCAAAAGCTGGAGGTCTCAACGAAAACACTAAAGACAAAGTGTTGCACGATGGCATTTTGCGTAAACAATGTGATAATAGTACGTAGTAAGTCTATTGATCTATCATATTTTGTAGCTGGTTCAAAATACGAGCAGTCTAAATATGATTCTACGTTACTCGACGTAACATACATAAAATAATACGTGGACTAGGAACGCAAGTAGTTACTTTCTACTTGCTGTGTTGCCACATTGTGCACGTAAAATATCGTATTAAAACATTTCGCCGCTAATATTTTCTTCTCAAGTTTAACCTACGTTTCGTATGGTGCGCTTATTATAAGGTCGTTTCTGGACGCAGTGTGTGTACATATGAAAGGTCAGAATAATTTGGTGATCATATCAGGACTTAAAACACATACGCACTCACACACATATATGTGCATACATACATACATACATGCATACATGATGTCCAGAAACAAAAAAAAAAATAATTCGCATACTACGCGAATCCTTGGTTAAATTGTTGCTGGACGCAATTTGTGTACATATATTGAGTCATGATGCTTTGGTGAGAGTACAGGGTATATTCTGACACACACATACGTATTATATATATATATATGCATACAGTATGTCCAGAATCAAACGCAAATACGCAAACCACGCGCGAATCCTTGGCTTGGATACGAGAATGTTAGTGGCAAAATGCTGTGTGCACAATGTGGCAACGCTGCCCGGAGGAGGTCTCTTACGCTCCACGTCCAGGTATTATTTTGTGTTTTGTTACAATTTCTGCGTGAACCTTTTTACTTGTGCTCTTTTTGAGATGGAGGCTTTATTAATCTAAAATAAAACTGTATAATTTAATAAATAATTTATTTTTACGACCTCAGAGCATAATGATATCTACCCAGGTTTATCAGATATCAAGAAAATACTTTTCAACACTATTCACTTCTTAGTGGGTGCCTACGCTGTAAGGGGTAGCCAACATTAAATGTTCACACTTCCAATGGAAAATTAACTCTTC
The DNA here is from genome assembly GCA_003012365.1 of Medauroidea extradentata. Lineage (NCBI taxonomy): Eukaryota > Metazoa > Arthropoda > Insecta > Phasmatodea > Phasmatidae > Medauroidea > Medauroidea extradentata. The sequence continues at coordinate 36,031 of PNEQ01114221.1, forward strand.
TGCCAGCTGTCATTAATATCAGCGTATATATTATCTCAGCAGTTCCACGTCGCCTTGCCTTACACGGGATTCGAACCCAAAACGTTCTACCAGTGTTCGAAATCACCATGGCAAAATAGGGAATCAGAATTCATAATAAATTAAATGTTAACATACGCTACCGTTTCCCAAAACGTACACTTATCAATACGAAGCCAGAAAGTAATAGATTTTAAATTATTTTACCTGCTTTGCTAAGTTCTGAAAAATGTTACAACTTTCCACCCCCTAAATAGTCGAATTTTAAAACCATGAAATAGCTTTTGAGGTACTTTATTTCTATTCGAAAATAATCTCCATATCTCAGCAGGTTTAAGAGATACAGAGGACTAACTAAAACCACGTTCTATTTTTTAATGCCCTTAGAGATTGAATTTAAAAAATTCTTAAACCACATTTAAAAGATATGCGTAAGCTCTTAAACAAAAATTACCTCAATATCTCAACGGGCTTAAAAGTTATCAATGACTGATTTAAAAAACACACACATTTTACGACTTTCCAATCCGTTTGTTTTCGAATTTTGGAATATCAAAAAATATAATAAAATACTTTTTTGTATGCTTAATTCAGAAGCAAAAAATCACCTCGATATCTCAATATAGACGATTCATTGAATCACTTTTCACCTTTTTTAACCCCCTTAATTTTCGAATTTTGAAAAATCCCTTCTTCGTAGGTGCCTACGGCGTAAAGGAAACCCACACTTAAAAGTTAATGTGGTAGGTCTAGCGGTTTGGACTGTGCGTAGATGAGTGTGTTAGTGAGTGTGGCACTTCATTATATGTGCATTATATATTTATACTTACACACACATTCTTTTTAATAACTTATTATATCATATTCTAATAAATACGACACGTAATTTTGTCAGATACAACACAAAATAAATTATTAGAACAGAAGAAAAACCACACTTAATAAATAACCAGAAAACTGAAAAATACCATAGACAATATAGACAATAGGCTACAATTAACACAGAGCGACGATTATTGTTGCTGAGATCAGAAGCGGTTTCTGCGTAAAAGAAGGACAAACCAACAATTGCTTGTGAATCATTACCCAAACTTTAGGAATTGACGGGAAAGTTCTTGCATGAATTTTATGAGATATCTGCAAGGTTGCCATTATTTTCTTGGCATGAAGATAGAACGGCTAGGTAGAACTACGCAATTGAGCTAAAATTCTTATCTTTAAAAGTTCTCGAAATTTCAAAAGGAATAATACAAACCTGTGGAAACCCCATTGCAACTACAACAAAGCTGTAATATTCCAAAGGAGTGTATTGTAGTGTTAGAACAAATATCTACGGAGAACAGTTTGGAAGCCTCGTATATGCATGTCAAGTGGCTTGTGTATCGAATGTCCGGTATTACCGAGGTACTGCGATCACAAATGTCTTAAATCATTGTACTTGCATCAGAATTATAGTCAAGGTTATCTGTGTATACACAGCGTGTGACTCCATGTACGGAACGGGATGTATGTAAATGACTATGCGAACTTTGTTGTACAATTACTTACACTGTTTTAAAATGAATATAATAACATTTATGTGAGTCGAAAAAGCAAATCATAATTGTGTCAGCATGACCGAAACCGGAGATTACCTATATTTAAAACAGTAAATGTAAACAGTTAGTGTCTTTATTGCTTTTAAGAACGTTACAGTCAACGGTAATGCAAAAAAAACACATTACTTTGTCGAAACACTCTCAAACGGACCATTTTCGAGAAAAAATAATGCTTTGTAAAGTTCCACTTAAGTTACTTCTCAGCGTACGAGAGATGACAGGACTCCGCAAATGTTATGTGATCTTCGAATGAATATTGCATTGGAAAGGGGGGGGGGGGGTTGTACATCACACTGGCGTGTTTTTATATACAACAATGCTAGAGAATGATTTATTTGTTTACTTGTTGTCTTCAGCCATTTACTGCTTTTTTGATTTGTTTCTTTATTTTGTCTTTTCGTTTTTTATTTTCTCGTGCTTAGTGATTTTATGGAACTGTGGGTTTTTGTGCTACTCAGCAATATTCGCTAGCAATGATATATATACTGTATACACACATATATACTAGCTGGCCGGCTGCGGCTTTGCCCGTGTGAATTTATGTAATACAATCAGTAATTCTGTATAAAATATGTGATAAAGGCATTTAATAGCTAGCGTACTCAATAACAATGAACTATAAATTGCCTTAGCTAAGTGTAAAGAGCGCGCGCAATATGCTCGTATTTTGTCATAGTAATTGCCATCGCAAAGTCTTGCACGGGATACGAACCCGTAACCCCACCTCTCCCACACCACAAACTTAATACAATACCTGAGTGAATGCTTAGCGGCAGGCCGTAATAATTCTTTTGTATGTACATGCTACAGTCCAAATAGGTTTTATTTATGAGTAGGTTGGCAAAAATAAACAACTGTTGAATTAATTCTCCGTGATCATTCTCTTTTTTCGGGAGACTGTAACATTTTACTGCTTTAACATCCTTAATTTTCGAATTTCATAAAATCCTGAATTTATTTGTGTATTTATTCAAATAAGCTTCATTCTTATCAAAAAATCGTTTCGATATCTTAACGGGTATAAGCGGTACAGAACATTATTTGAACACACATTATATTTTTTTAACAGCTTTGAAGGACGAATTTCGAAAAATCCTGAAATTGCTTTTTTGATATATGCGTAAGATTTATTTTAAAGCAAAAACGATTTCAATTTTTCCACTGGTTTATGAGGTAAGTGAGATTAATTAAAAACACGTATTAATTTTTAGCTTTCAAGGACGAATTTAGAAAAATTCTAAAAATACTTTCTAGACATTTACTTAAGCATCATTTTAAAGAAAAAAATAACCACACTATCTGAAATGGCTTAGGAGAAATCACGGATTAATGAAAAACACATTTTAGGGATTTCCCCCCCTTAATTTTTGAATTTCGCAAAATTGAAAAATTCGCAAATATGCATTTCTTTGGGCAATATTATGAAGTTAAAAAATTTTGTTGGCTTTCCCGGTTAATGAGATATCAGGGATTCTTTGAAAACACATTTAACCCTTTTCACCCCCTTAATTATCGAATTTCGAAAAATCCATTCTTAGTGGGTGCCTACGGGGCAAGGGGAAGCTTCCTTCAACATTTCATGGTTCTAGGTCCAGCAGTTTGGGCTGTGCGTCGATGAGTGAGTGAGTGTGTCATGACACTTCATTTTATATATTACTAGCAGTCCCCCGCGGCTTTGCTCGCGAGTATTATTCATAGCCGATAATATTTACAGTAGATCCTCTTTGTACACCAGATTGGTACTTCAGTCATCCACCCTGCAAGTTGAGCTAACTCTGTAGCAAAATAAGTAGCTATAGCTGTCCACGCGAAAAGCAGTCTTAAGTTAGTCCCTGCCAGTAACAGTGACTTCACCTGAGCCTTATTTATAGCACTGCAAAGTTTACGTCGTGTGGTAGTTATAGACTCTAAAATGTAAGCTGTTAATCGAATGAAAAACGTCTGATACCCTGTGCATAACCATTGGTAACGGTGCCCTCTATTACATATTTTCAAAATCTCCACTTAAAGTTTAATGGCATTAAAAAGTTTTGGTGGAAAAAGGTTTCGCGGAAACGTATTTGGTGCCCCAACCTTGGGATTATTGAGATAATAGCCTATATATGAGCTAATGTTGTCGAGGGACCTAAGTGGAAAGTGAACTGCGTAATCCATTTTACCCCTTTTAAACGACTACATGCAAATTACACTAATTGGATCTGCTTTGCTGTTTTTGTGTGTTAGAATTGAACGCTCGCACGCAGCTTTTAACGGAATTCGAGCCCAGAACGATGCCAAGTCCGGTCTCGTCAATTCAAGTGTTACAAAGGTCTAAGAATAAAAGGGTTGTCATATCCTAGTTAAACTGTGAAGGGATGTTCTTTTTGTAACATAATTTTTGATGTTGTCTATCCCTACACCAGTAGCCTGTACACGAAAGTTTGTTACTCAATTACATATGACTAAGATATTATTGTCCAATCACAGATCTTCCACCTTCATCTTTGAGGGTGTATAACTAAGTTATACGTTACAATAGGCCCAATGTTGTATTATTGCATTGTTTCCATATTTTCTTTTACTTCAGTAATTCACTCCTACCGGGTTAGCATATAATGACGACTCATCCTGTATTTATATTTTATTTTCCAAATATATTCTCAATTACCAGTGCTTGCTTAAAGAAATGTATATTTATAAACTGATTTTACTTTCAAATTTCGTAGATTTATTATTTTTTTCATTTTATACATTATAAATACAGTTCTTAAGTATTCAGCCTTCCTTACCAGCTACTGTACAAAATAGTATATATACTGTTTTATATCCCATTTTACGTAGGGAATAACTGAGTCAGTTTCGTATGGGGGTAATTTATATATAAAAGTTTCAATACACATATTTTTTTTAAATTTGTACGTTAAGTAACAATGAAATGTGAACTGAATAGTATTTATTATAATGTAAGTAAAACTATATTAAGGGGGGTGATCCCTGTCAGATCGGTTTTACGGTTTTTCTTATAAATCAGGGAATAGACACATTGTTTTACTTTTTTCACGCTGACAAGGCATAGTTTATTGTTTCATTCACTTTTTGGAATCCATACGGCACTGTTTTTGTTAATGTTGCAGCCTCTGTAGTCGCTCCCGTAAATGAAGCAATTTTTTTCCTTTTTAGCCGTTTCCCGTTGCAAAATAATGAATATATTATGGTTCCAGCAATTACAGAAAATCGAATAAGTTTGTATCTATGCCTTGTCGTTAAGTAGCGACAGTATGAATCGTTTCAAAACAATGAAAGATCAAGTCGCACCCCCAATACAATACCAACACAACAAAAAAATCTACATTTTTGAGTTTTGATTGTAGTAAAATGGAGGATAGTTTTCTCTACTTAATGTAATACTAACATAACCAAGAAAAGCATTCCAAATATAAAATAAAAATGTTATGTTTTTAGCATATTTGCCAAGTAACTGTAATTTTTAGTGCCAAGACTGATATTTCTACTATTTATGCAGCAATAGGGTAAAAAGCAGAAGTTATTTTTCAGTGCAATACCAACATATTTTGGGTTATGTTTTTATTACACTGTAATAATTTAAAAAACAGAATGTACGTATGTTTGATAACTGCGTTTACCTCAAAAGGACATAGTTTGAGTTATGTTGGTATTGTTTTTTGTGCGAAGTATAATTGTATATTGACTGCGTATTGTGTGTGCGAGAGAGTATAAAGGTTTTGGGCTTGTCCATGCTACTGTTTGGTATGGTTGGTAAATTTGAATAAGTTGAATGTAGTATTGACGTAGATAACGTGTTTATGTTCGTGCAACAGCAACATACGTCAGTGTTCAACAAGTACCATATTAATTTCTTTGACAGTATAAAATGACCTACGTTACTAATCTAATGGCCGAGTAAACATTCACACTGAATAATGTCTAAGGTCTCTCTTAGTGAAATGTGAGTAATGTTCATCTCAGTGACGACACGTGAGTGATATTGTGAAAAACACAGGTTTTCCTTTAAAAATATTTACATCTTGTCATGGTGGCCTATAATAGAGGTTTGAATGCCACATGGAATGAAATAATATTCTTGTTCGGAATTCGTTAGAAGTATTTTGAGCAGGAACCTGATGATGCTGTAAAGGAACGTCTTCACTGGTATCTAGGGGCCTAATACAAGATAATTTATTTTCATTGAACACTTTTATTATAAAGTGAAGTTGTGTTTTAAATGTAGTTTTTGTTTTCATCGACAACCATTTAATAAATGAAACTGACGCCGTATTTTCATAATTTAGTTTTTTTATCTAGCTTTATAGTATGCGAAACACATAATATATATTATCAAGCCGCCGTCATTTTATTTTTGAGCATTATATATGGAAAGTAATGTACATTGTCGTTACATGTACCTGCCGTGGCACGAAGATAAATAATTATTTCTCTCTATGTGTGTGATAACACTTTTCCTTAACAGTGCATGGTATATACTTCAGCGCCATAAGCATCAGTTCACAATTGTAGGTTTCTCGAAGCCAATTTGCAAACATGAAAAATCAGCAATCCCAGATTTGACAACATTCTGAGCAAAATTTTTTTCTCGATTAACGTATATTTGAAGAACAATCTCTGACGACAAAATCTCGTAACATTTAATTGCGGCGTAACAGATCACGCTCAACAAATGCATCATTCTTGATAAATGTTTGCTCGTAAAGTTGGCAAATATAATTATCAAGGATTGCTGTTTTACAATTTTTCTATATTGACTTTCAAAAAAAGTGTAGATCTCAATTTAAAAATTCAACGCTTATTTATCTGCCACGCCCTTTTAACAGAAAAATCTCAAAACTTTGAATGTGTAATGCGTATAAACAAATCCTGACATTTTACTTAAGTTTTCCTCAGTTTCCTTGTTACCTCAAAGGTTTCCTCACGTGACCCTAAGTGTTTAAGCGTACAAACTATCGATAACTTAACAATAACAATACATTTTATATTACTGGGTATGTGTATAAAGTTCAGTCAATTTACTAGGTGTAGTACTTATGTCGGTAAAACAAATGCATTACGCAAATGACGACAAAACGAGAATATTATATTCACTCGCTACCCTATATTTCGCCAGATATACATTCGTAATTTAGAAGCTCTTCGATACGCTTTCATGAGTAACCGTTTTATTAAGATATCTATGGCCTCTCTTCCTGTTCGTTTAAGATTCAGAAAACATGACTTCCGAATTACATGGAATTCAATTTCCTGGGACGAACGTGAGATGAAAGAGTTGACAGTTATTTGTGAGTCTGAGATATGAACTAGAAGTGAGAGGAATAATTCCCCCCCCCCCCCAAATTCCCCATCCGTAGCATTTACCTGAGCAGATTGCTCGAGCTGCCAATATGGTTAGCTGATGCTGCATATTTGAATACTTGAATGTGAATACTGACAACCACACAGGATGTCATTTTGAAATTACTCAAGTTACGGGTGATGATGGGCGTTTTATAAACAAAGGAATTTCCTCGTAAACAAATTACTGGGTTAGACCTCACTCATAGAAATTTCCTATAAACTGGTATTTCTATGTATCTGGTACCATACGCATGAATCGAATTGACGAATGACCTAACTGATCATCTTGAAAATCTCGAAACATTACACTCTTTGTTTTGACAGTTTCGAAAGTTTATTTTTTAAATGGAGAATTATGTCTAAATAAACTCGTAAGTCCCATCTACACATAAATACATTACAAATATCACAGAGCCATTGGTATGATATTTAACTCTCACAATCTGAAGTTAATTCGCTGTTTGCGGCATTTAAACTTAAAATTTAAATACGTAAACATTTAATTCATAACTTCCGAAACTTTATTTGACTAAAACAATGTTCACTTATGACTAGCAGGTCAAGTTGTTACAAGTGGGACTTGCGATTTTGTTGGAACTGGGACGTCATGAATAGAGATCTACGAAATAAAGGAAAGGTCACTTTGAATACACATACTAATTAAATCTGTTTGTCCGCACGTGTTCATGTGCTCTGATCATGCACAGCTTCGTAATTTGTATTCTCGCTATACCGACAAAAAAGTTTGACGTATCATAGTACATTTATTAAAACAGTTCCTCAGACAGATGTGTTCTCTGTCCCTTTAACAATACGTCGTCTCTCGTAAGAAATTTAGTTTTTGAAATTTCTAATGGCTACCAAGTGTCCCCTACACACTTCCACAGGAAAACCACATTTATTTTTGAAGGCCTATCTACAATGGGACGTATTGGACGTGGACCTATCCAACTGTCAACTTACAGTGACTTCACTTTCGACGGAGTACAACGTTGTGAAGCCCGAACTTCAGCTAACTAATGCTGCCACTAGAGCACCGTAAACACAGACACCTTAACGCTTTCTATAATATTTATTCAAATATTTCAAACTGGCAATTTCACCACACAAGTTCTTACTTAACGTAAACCATAATTAACGCTTTTCCAATACCGTATACAGTACACCGTTCAAATGGGTGTAATTTAATTAGCATCCCTGTTAATGCATTTTTTAAAATTATTTACATTTATAATTTGAAATGAAGTGTGTCGTTAAAAATTTTGTATGAAACGTATATGAATTAATTGTAACTTATAATAATATTTTACAAAGTGTATTATTAGCATGAACTAAACACGTTTCAGTTTATTTTATATCTGTCATGGCTGTTTACTTACCAATGTTTTGATAGTTGCGGGTAAACGTATAACAAAACATTTTCTTCTTCTCTTCTCACATGAAGTCGTACTGAAGGGATTAGTACGAAGGTTCATTTTTCGGAATTTTTTGTTTGGGACATACTGTCTTAGGACACGAGCGATATGGACAAAGCAGTGACGTCAGAGAGTCACGAGCACAATCCAGCGCATTGTGGTCTTAGGGCATAGGTTGGGATCCAGCTAATGTAGGTAGGCCTTGATACACTGCACAGCGTGATAGGAATTTTACACTGCACAGCTCGACAATCAACTGTGTATGTATGTGCAGAACTCATTCCTGTCAGAGGTAAACACTGCTTCTTTTTACAGGAAAACAGATGTAAGAATGACTGCCAACACGTCTGTCAAACAGAAAGTGTAAGTCAAACACTCAGGCGCAAAACAATCTTGGAGGAACTTCTGTAAAGCAATCAACATGAAATTAGCCCCACCTGAATCACCGTTATCGTGTGACAAGACAGGGAATTTAAACACTTGCTGAAATAATAAATAACGATAAATTTCTGCTACATAAATTCGACTCTTTTTCTCTGCAAAGTGATGAAATATATGATGACTTGCAAGCTAAACGGTCGACGAAGCGAAATGAAATGTGTGGTAGTGATATCAGTTTCCACCTAGATGGCTTGATGGACGGGCATCAGTTGTAATATCAGCGATGTGGGTATTTTTGCATGACGCCTCGTAACAACAGCGCCAGATAGTGGCCAGAGTAATGGCTGGGCTCGGGGTGAGGTGTGTATTATGCGCGTCAGTGGCGCGTGCAGGGGAAGCGACGTTGCCTAATCGTGCGTGACAGCCGGCGATAAGGCCACCCTCTAACGCGCCGTGTCGTGCGCCCATTGTCTCCACAGACAGAGATGTGGCATCTTCTGGTGTGTGCAAGCGACCAGCACGGCTACCTTCCACACTGACATGCCGTAGTTATTACATGTCCGAGAACAGCTAACTACTAATCTCCTGCGTCACACTCGTATTGTTCTTTTTTATTACGCCGTTTCCATTTATTATTTGTAAGTTGACGGCCCCAGCGGGGACACCCAGGTGTGGGAGAGGAGAGCCTGTGGTATTAGCCCGCCCGTCTTACACAGGGACATGTGTGAGGACAAACACACTACCGAGTCTTGATCAGGGGACCTCTGGACCATGAGTTTGGATATGTAGACACTGAGCCAAGAAATCAGATTTGTACTGTAATAATAGCACTTCATTAGATATATTCTACATCAACTAAAGTCTGTATAAAGTTATAGCTGCTCTATGTTGGGAAATTCAAGGCCATGATCCAACATTTCTTCTCCTTGTACGATAGTAATTTTTTAAATTCTAAACGAAAGCCAATAACGAAAAACTGTTGCACTGATTTATTTCAAAAAGTGTATGCTAGGTTATTAATTTTTTTAAAAATAAAATAGAAAATTGTTTCAGATAATTATGCAATCAAGGAAATTCTCGTTAGTGAACTAATTAGCCGAAAATATACTTTTGCCTTAAAAAATATAGACCACAGAGTAAAAACAATTTTTACCCAAATTGTGAAACATTTCTTCAATAACTGTTGTCGTTGAGTAATAAAAAAATAGCTATCGTGAACACACTAGAAATTATGGAGCATTGCCTTAAATGTATATTTTAGTTAGTAGCAGATTTGGAGTAGAGTAAAACATGCAATGTGCTGTTAACAAACTCCTATTCATGTACAGTTTCAGTAAATCTTGTAAGTTGAGGGAGCACTTGTTTTTAATGCGTTATACGTGTTTGCTGCTATGAAAGCCAGCATTACTGGCTCTGAAACGAACCTATCATATCTGTTCCATCGTATGTAATTGTCTTGCATTACGACTGACAGTAAACTATGTTATTAATATCCATGCTCAAATAATTATCAATATTAGCTTAAGCTATAATAATTAGGGAAGAGCAAATCATTACTGAATGTCAGTAATGTCATTCCCTACATTATTACTAACGAATATACGAACCCTAATCATTTTAAGAAAATGTTTTGAGTGACGTACTTCATACTTATTTCTCATTTGCAAAATATCGATTGTAACTAATCATTAAATACACGGTAGCAACAAACAATAATTAATAAGATAATATCCTCATATCATTACAATAAAGAATTTTTCATTTTTATACACGATGTGTGAATGTTCAAAAAAAGGATCTTACAATGCGATGTAAACAGAGTTTTTTTCAAAAGCAAGCAGCTGCAAAGATGTCCGTGGACTACGGGAACAGTAAATATTGAAAGTATTATGAATATGAGACTTGAAGCTCACAAGTTGTATGCTGTGGACAAGTCAACAATTTCCTCCATTCTGGGTTTTGTCAAGGCAGCCTTCTTGGATTACGTCATGGTGGACAAATTTCCCAAAATTCATCTTGTTCTAGTTCAATTTCCAGTTAATTTCTTGGAGAAGAGTTGGAGAAATCACAACATTTCTCTGAACAACCCCAATTAACCTCCTTCGCTGGAAAAATCACTGCTTATTTTTGACAGAGCAATATGTCTCCTAAAATGGAACTAGTGTGACTTCCCCGCACTATTGTGAGAAGCCAATATATCCGGTTTTCAAGTATTTCGTAGAAAAATTCTCGTATTATTCCAATAAAAAAGTTTAAAATTTTCATCGTTTTTCCAAGAAGGACTTCGTGAAGTGGAGATAAAATATTACTTTCTGATGAGCTGACAAGTTATGAAAGCAACCTGGTAGCAAGTGTCATTGAACGATGTAAATAAGTTGCGCCATAGTGCATGTATTGATTTTTAAAGACTTGGAAAGTGAATTACGGGAGTATTTTGCAACAAACATTAAAACAAATTCCGTTTAACGTATCAATTTTAGAACTTACCTAGCGAAATTTCTTTGTTTCTACAAAACTGACAACGAAGCCGAGATTTTTGATTATCCAAATACACTCTAAGCTAAAAACAAGAGGAATACAAGAAAATTAGCAAATATCACAGTCGTGAGAAACATAATAGAAAAAAATGAAGTATTAAATTATTAGAATTCGTTAAAAAAATCAATTTTAAATTATTAAAAACACGAGTGGCCTCGTGTACTTCAACATAACAATTTTATAACTAACCCCTAAACCAATAATGATTTGACTTCTACAACTCAGTGAAGTGACCAGATATTTGGGGTATATTATTGTTTTATTAAATAACGTACATTTACTTACATTCATACATGTATGTTAAAATTAAAGTATTTTCTACCATTATTAGTATTATTTCTTGAAAACCTCCTAAATACTGAGCTAAGTGAGTAATTTTGGTTTAGGACTGGCTAAATACAGGTATTTAGAAGATGTTTCTGAACTCCCAATCATAACGCGAGAGTTTTAAATACCTAACAAATTTATATATATATATACACACTTTCAAACGACTGGGAAATCGAAGGAAACGAAAAACGTTTCCAATTACATTTTATGTAACGCTGCAATTGTAAGTTGGTAAACATGAAGATTTCTATATTTTCAGCACGGCCGTAGAAAAACAGGTCTAGACACTCGACTGGAAACTTGACCACCGTGTTGTTTGGCTGCAGTTCACCAAGTTACCGATAACGCTATACATTTTTGGCGCTGTATTCCGGGTGGTCGAGCTAAAACTCCGGCCACTTCCCTCCCACTAAAATAAACAATTTATCAAAATGTATTTTTCATCAATTCATGAAATACTTCCTTCGCTCAAATTTTAAATCATGGCTCTAGAAATCTTTATTTACTTTATAATGTTAACGGTGGAAAAATGTGGGCGGAGTTTGAGTCCGACCGTCCGGATTACAGCGCCAAGAAGTACAACATTCTTGGTAACCTGTTCTACGACCGTGGTTTTCAGAGTGATTGTTAAGAATTCCAAATACAGCTTGCACACCTCACCTCGCCAGTGCAGCAAGGACGATCATGGAGAGTATAACTTCCTGCTGCTGGGATGTGCAGGACGAATTTCCCTTCTTTTTACACTTCACAGCTGACCCTTGTAAATGGAACAGGGAAAACGAATCCTTAACCGAAGATTGTCAACGTTTCCCTCCTACGGCAGACAACTAATCAACGAAAAATAAATATTGCAATGAAGTAACAACGAAGTGAAAATGTGCGTACATAGTAATGTAATTCGTTAGCAAATATTCATGTGTCAGTAAATTGAAGAGCTAAATATAATAATGAAAATATTATTACAAATAGGGAAATTCTGAATAGTCTCTCTGCGTCATTTATAATACGTGTTCTCACGTTGGTAATAGAGAGGAGGGAATTATAGCCTACTTCGGGTGTTTTCGGCGGATGTAAGGTTCTAGTTGTTTAACATGGCGTTTAGGACTGTGTTATTATAAGCTCCTGCTGTACAGACCAGACAAACTGCCCTTTTCGCTTGAGAGGTCAGCTCTGTATTACACATATCACCATTGCTTTAATTTCTTGATATTTCTATTAGCTTTTGTACTGTGAGCAGCTTGAGTACTTTTACTGCAGCACTCTACCTGGTGGCGAGACCATGGTGCTATCTTCCAGCCCAGACCATCAAGGTGGGCAGATCTCTAGTACAAGAGAAGTAACGTGCGTCACATTACCCATGACTACATACAGCCATGCACGATTCTATTTTTCCAAATAGTCGCTGATATTTTACCTAAGAGTACGGCAATTAGATATTCAACTTTGATGCTCATGAGGTCAGACAGGTTTTGGCGCACACAGCAAGTGTCAAATTACCAACTATTCTCACAGCTCATAATGTTGGCAGTCATGCCACTTTCAATATTCAGCAAAACCATGGGGATTGATCCCTGTCAGATAGGTTTTTCGGTTATTCTTATAAATCAGGGAATAGACACATTGTTTTACTTTTTTCACGCTGACAAGGCATAGTTTATTGTTTCATTCACTTTTTGGAATCCATACGACATTGTTTCTGTTAATCTTGCGGCCTCTGTAGTCGCTCTCGTAAATAAAGCCATTTTTCCTTTAAGCTGTTTCCCGTTGCAAAATAATGAATATATTATTGTTCCAGCAGTTACAGAAAATCGATTAAGTTTATATCTATACCTTGTCGTGACAAAAATTTTGATACATCGACTGGAACAGAAGTTATGGAGAAGAAACATATAAATTCAAGGTGGTAGGGATCAATACCCCTTAACCTAGTTGCAGCGGTCACTCAGTTTGTCTGCATTATTTCACCTCTGTGCTAGACAAAATAATGTACCGCTACACACACTTTTCTCAGATTTGGTGATGTATTTAATTAAGCACTTGGTTGCAATTTGTGACCACCGTGCTACAAAATAAACTACAAAACATTCCTAGTGTTTTCGTTAATAAATATTATGGCTTGATACCTTATCATTTCCTCATTATCTGAGATTGAAAACCAGCAAAGTAACACGTAGCAAAAACCGCACCGTTCCACTAACAGAGTATCAGTAGAGATGATGTTACATCGCGATAATTTGTAGAGCCAACATACCCTTGAAAACACCGTAGTTTCTTGTGATATGTATGACTGGGTGCTATACGTCTGACACAACGTAGTTGTCGAATATTAACAATAGCGCCAGCGGGATTCTTATTGGCTAAGTCAAATAGGGCAACAAATCTACGTACAAGCGAAAGCCAGTAATCTTTTCATAAGCTGAACGTGCGCTGGAGCTCAATAATCAGTCAAGTTTTCCCGCGATGAAACATTATCTCTAAGTATCAGGCAGGTATTATTGCACGTAAACAGCTGTATTTGAAGCGCAGAAGCCCGTCCAACGCAACAATAACTAACATGCAGTAAGATAGATCGTGCAGCGTGTGACGTACTTTGGTAGCAGTGTGTGCATATATATACGGTGGCATGCTTCCAGCATTTAGACGTCTAGCTCTAGTAATAAGGACGTATTAGGAGATAACATTACCAAGACACACCGTAGTGGTTGAGATGAGTAGAAGGTGTCGCTGATTGGGCCCATGTTGCCAGTTATACTCGACTAACTGAGTTGACGGACATAGTCTATTGTGTCGACACACAACAAATGCCTCGACATCACCCATGAATCCCGCAACGTTGTAGTTGCTTTAGAATTATTTTTAACTGGGTTTAATGTCTCGTCGACAGCAAAGTGACTACGGACAGACAACATTTCACACGGAGACAGCAACTGGGAAGGTTACCGGCCATGGCCATCTCAAGGAACTACCCTAGTACTCGCCCAGAACGTTTTCGGGAAATCACATTGAAACTAAATAAGAATGGTAGAGGTAGGAATCGATCTAAGGTCCTCCAGAATGCGAGTATTCCATCTCGCTCAGAGTGCCGACCTTCATTGCGTCATCTGCTACGCCCCTGGTTATGGTACGTATGGTTCGGTGTTTGATTCCCAGGTCCGTCTGGGCATATACTTGCTTGTCTGTATTCGCTACTGACATTCTTCTTATTACAGGTCAATTTAGAGTCACGTGAGTGAGCAATGCGATAAAGGCAAAGAAAGGGGCGGGGGTGTTTGGTACAGTGACGACGTGATTGGCTTTGCCATTGTGCCAAGCATTAAAAAAAATATATTTTAAAAAGTGCAGCACGTAACGGAAGCGGTACAGAAAGTGAGGAGGTAATGTCCTAGATGTGTGAGGGAAGCCACAGTCTGTGTCCTGGGTAATTAGCTGGCGTCCTAAGTACCCTACCTGCCTTGTTATAATGTAGCAAGCGACGTCGTGGCGTGTGTGGTCGAGGGTGTCGGTCAGCCGACACTTAATTGCCTATTACATTTTTGCCCGTGCACGTGTGGCTAATTATGTCCATAGCCGGGCTTCGTCTTAACACATGGCTTACACGCGGACAGAATGTAAATGCTTCTGCTAGTCCCTTACTGCTAGCGTGTGTAGTACGCTGGGTCGGTAGTTTAACGAATTCACCTGTAACGAAATATTTTGTGAACTTTAGCTATATTTAGCATTCGTATTTGCGGTAATGTATCTATACATTGGCAGAAAACTGCTCCACAGTTTTACCTACCGTAAACCTGGGTTACTTTGTGACAGCAGGGGTTTCTTTGTAACAGTCAAATATTTTTTTTTTCAAGTTATTTTAGTAAAAAAAGAATAACGCATTTTGAGTTTTATAAACTACATATTTAAAAATACAATTAAAGTGTAACTGTTTGCTAATAACTACAAAATTAACGATGTGCCAAAACTACATAACGCTTGAGGAAAGGCAGAGAAACAAATTGCAAAATATATAAACTGTTTCGGTTATTCTATTGTCGTTTAAAGAAAAAAATAGTAATCCTTAAAAGAAATATTTTTAAAAGGTTACTTAATTTCAAATCGAAAATAATGATACTTCTTCGAATTTATTGCTTATACGTTACAAAAAGCAACCGACACCGGTTCAAAAATTTGTTCGAGAATGTATTTCCTGAAAAAAGATAATTATCGTGGAGAAATCAATCTACAGTTTTATTTATTGCCAACCTACTCACAAATAAAACTTCTTTGGACTTTAGCATGTACATACGAAAGATTTATCAAGGTCTGCCTTTAAACATTCAATCATGTAATATTTAAAGTGCTCTATGTTTAATAATCTGGGTATATGAATATGACTCATAGAACAAACTTCAATGCATAATTAAAAAAAAATTAAATAAAAGATCTGAAGATAGAATTTCTATTTATACTTATACGAAATTATAAGTCCAATTTCTACCCACTCCACTTTTACACTCTAAATTTTCTCAATACTTTCCTGCACCCTCTCCAGTGTTCAACACCTCGTTTTCAAGAGCCCTGACAGCAGCTTCTATAAGCCGAATTTAAAGTATGAAAACATAGGACCAATAAGGTATAAACTTGCTCTTGTCAACAACAACATAGTCGCCTTTATGTGCGGGCAAGGAAACGACATGCAACTTCTTGGTCGCTGGATTGTTCCCATTCGACTAAACGCGGTGGCTACAGCTGCCCCTGATCGCAGCACTACATGGTGCACGTACAAGACTGAGGATATACAGCTGCCCCTGATCGCAGCACTAGATGGTGTACGTACAAAACTGAGAATAAACAGCTGCCCCTGATCACAGCCGTAGATGGCACACGTACAAGACTGAGGAACTACAGCTGCCCCTGATCGCAGCACTAGATGGTGCACGTAAGACTGAGGAACTAAAGTTGCCCCTGATCGAAGCAGTAGATGGTGCACATACAAGACTTAGGAACTACAGATGCCCCTGATCGAAGAACTAGATGGTGCACGTACAAGATTTATGAACTACAGATCTGTCCCTGATCGCAGCACTAGATGGTGCATGTACAAGACTGAGGAACTACAGCTTCCCCTGATCGCAGCACTAGATGGTGCACGCACAAGACTGAGAATAAACAGCTGCCCCTGATCGCAGCACTAGATGGTGCACGTATAAGACTAAGGAACTACAGCTGCCCCTGTTCGCAACAATAGTTAGTGCAGGTACAAGACTGAGGAACTACAGCTGCACCTGATCGCAGCACTAGATGTTGAACGTACAAGACAGAGGAATTACAGTTGCCCCTGATCACAGCCGTAGATGGCGCACGTACAAGACTGAGGAACTACAGCTGCCCCTGATCGCAGCACTAGATGGTG